>SNQJ01S0015330.1:10026-37997 GCA_010110895.2 Picea sitchensis
AAGTGGTGGTCGAAGGCATAAGGACATAAGATAATGTGTATGTGCTAAAAGAAGATAGAGAAGAATGTCATCTAAGAAAACATGATGAAAGCTGGTTATGGCATAGGAGACTTGGACATCTAAACTTTGACCACTTAATCAAACTTAGAAATCTCGAAGCAGTAAAAGATCTTCTGAGAATATCAAAGCCCCAAGATTCAATGTGTAAACCCTGCAAAGTAGGAAATCTAAACAAGACACAGTTTAAGTCCAAGATATTTACTTCAACAGAGAAACCACTTCAACTAGTTCATAAGGATTTATGTGGACCATCAAGATAGGAAGGCACGGGGAAAGAAAACTACTTCATTCTAATTATTGATGATTACTCCAGACTTACTAGGGTTGCCTTTCTCAAAGAAAAAGCTGAATCATTTGAGAAGTTTAAAATATTTAAGGCTTTAACTGAGACTCAAACAAGCAAGAGGTTAAAGGCAGTAAGATCAGACCGAGGAGGAGAGTTTATGTCAAGTGACTTCAAGGAATTCTGTGACAAGCATGGGATCAAGGGAGAATACACAATCCCAAGAACTCCACAACAAAATGGAGTAGTTGAGAGGAAAAATAGAACAATGCAAGAAATGGCCAGGTCAATGATGAATGAGAAGGACATTGGTCAAACCTACTGGGTAGAAGCAATACACACAATAGTCCATGTTCTTAACAAATCCCACCTTAGGCCACAAAGTGACAAGACACCTTATGAACTGTGGTTTGGGAGACCTTCTTCAATTAAACACTTCAAAGTCTTTGGGAGTAAATGCTACATAAAGAATAATGATGAGAACCTTGGAAAATATGATGATAGGGCTGATGAAGGTATCTTCTTGGGTGTGATACAAATAGTAAAGGATACAAATAATATAATAAGAGGTTGCATAAAATGGTTGACTGTATTGACGTGAAAGTTGATGAAGGAATCCCAGCAAGAGAGGTGTATAGAAATGAGTCTTCTAGAGAAGACAAAGCTAGAGAAGAAGATGAACAAGTCCAAGAATCAGAAAATGAAGACTCTGAATCAGATGAAGACACAGACACTCAAACAGACTCAAATCGACAGACAACATCAAATTCCTCCTCCAAAATCACTCAAAAGAATCATCCTGCAAGTCAAATAATTGGTGAAAAAGACAAAGGTGTACAAACCAGGAGAAAGCTAATCAAAAACATGGAACAATCACATATAGCTTTCATATCCATGCTGGAACCCAAGAATTTTAGTGAAGCTAGAAAAGATGAACATTGGGTTAAATCAATGAATGAAGAACTTGATCAGATTGAGAAAAACAACATGTGGGAGATGGTTCAAAGACCAGAAGGTAAAAATATCATTGGCTCCAAATGGATCTTTAAGAACAAGTTGAATGAGCAAGGACAAGTTGTCAGGAACAAAGCAATATTGGTCTGTAAAGGATATGCTCAAATAGAAGGACTGGATTTTAATGAAACCTTTGCGCCCATAGCAAGGTTGGAAGCTATCAGAATATTTCTTTCCTATGCTTATCATAAAAGGTTTAAAGTCTATCAAATGGATGTCAAGTCAACTTTTCTAAATGGAGATTTAAATGAAGAATTCTATATGGAACAACCAAAGGGTTTCAAACTGTCTGATAACCCTGACTTAGTATGCAAGTTGAAGAAAGATTTATATGGATTAAAACAAGCTCATCATGCCTGGTATCACAGACTGGATACATATCTCAAAGACAAAGGGTTCAAGAGAGGAAAATTTGACAACAACCTATATATCAAAACAGAGGGTGATGATTTGCTCATTGTGTTGGTCTATGTAGATGACATCATCTTTGGATGTAATAAGGATTCATTGGTAAAATGGTTTGCTTATGCCATGGAGTCTGAGTTTGAAATGTCTATGATAGGTGAACTGTCATTTTTTCTTGGTTTGAAAATTACTCAGAGGTTTGAAGGGATGTTTATTTCTCAAGAAAAATATCTAAGAGAAATGTTGAAAAGGTTTCAAATGGAAGATTCTAAACCTATGGGAACACCTATGGTAATTGGATGAAAATTAAGCAAGGGTGATGACTCACCTGATGTTGATCAAAGTTCATATAGGTCAATGATAGGCATCCTGTTGCACATCACAGCATCTTGCCCAGACATAATGCATGCTATTGGAATAGTAGGAAGATATCAGTTTGCACCTAAACATACTCATTTGCAAGCTGTCAAAAGAATATTCAGGTATTTGAAAGAAACAATGACTTATGGTCTGTGGTATCCCAGAAATCAGAATTTTCAGTTAACTACCTATTCAGATGCAGATTGGGAAAACTATGTTGGTGAGAGAAAAAGCACCAGTGGAGGAGCATTCTTCCTGGGTGACTCATTAGTAGCATGGCTCAGCAAAAAGAAAGGTTCCATTTCCTTATTGACTACAGAGGCAGAGTACATTGTTGTTGCTACCTGTTGCACTCAGGTATTATGGATGATTTAGACACTTGCAGACTTGGAGGTAAAATACGCAGCACCGATCCCAATTCATTGTGATAACACTAGTGCCATTAGTGTGTCTAAGAATCCTGTACTCCACTGCAAGACCAAGCATATTCCATAAAATACCATTTTCTGAGAGATCAAGTCACCAATCAGGTTGTTTAGGTCCATTACATTTCAACCACAGAACAAATTGCAGACATCTTTACTAAACCCCTAGCCAAGACACCATTTGAATATCTCCGACAGAAGTTGGGCGTCATCCTGTCTAACACCTAAGAGTCCATCCTATTAGGGGGAGTCTTGTATTAATTTCATATCTGATACCTCCTAAAATTACTACAACAACTCAGGGGGAGCGTGTTTTCTTTGACATTGATGTCAAAGGGGGAGAAAAGAACAAGTACGGGTGCAATCTCTTTAATGACCCAGGTGAAGCGGGGTATGAAATCCCGAAACTAGGAGGACGATTTCGATTACCGGGAGATGGAGAAGTCAAAGACTCTCAACATCAGGAGTCTCAAAGTGTCGAAATGCGAAACCCCGAAATCACAAAATAGGCGCATCGCTCAAAGTTTTGGATATCGGGATTTCAGTTACCGGGAAATGGAGATGTCAAAGACTCACATCAACAGGAGTCTTGAAGTCGTGAAATGAGAAACCTCGAAATCGTGAAACAGGCGCATCGCTTAGAGTGTTGGATATCGATATTTCAGATACTGGGAGATGGAAATGTCAAATACCCCTCACAGGAGTCCTGGAGTTGCGAAATCCAGAATCCCGAAATCCTGAAAGAGGCACATCAACAAAGAATTTCACATACCGAGCGTAAACTTCATTTTGGAGTTTCAGATACCAGGAAATTGAGAAGTAAATAATTGAGACTCTTCAACACATGAGTCCCAAAGTTGCGAAATGTGGAATCCCGAAATCCTGAAAGAATCACATAAATAAAGAGTTTTGCAGACTGGGAAATAACTCCATTTCAAAGTTTCGGGTACCAGGAGTTGGAAGAGTCAAGACTCTTCATCATCAGGAGTCCCAGAATCGTGAAATGTGAAACACCAAAATCCCAGAAGAAGGAGGAAGATTTCGGATACCAGGAGTTGGTGATGTCAAGAACTCTTACTACAAGAGTCCCGAAGTCACGAAACCCGAAATCGCAAAGTGATCTGGGCCGATAGTTCCAGGAAGTGAATGTGGCATACCACGTCAAAAAGGACAGGTGGAAGACCATGACACATGGCATGATCAGAAAACGACAAGTGTCAAGTTGATTTGGCATTTCAGGCCACTAGAATTCACATTTCTGAGTGACACGTGGCAGCCACTCGGGTCACGACATGTCATCGAGTGATGCAAGACTGATCTCACTGCGAGAGTTTTTTCTTCGAGAGTTTTATCACTATCACTCCCCCAAAGTCCCGAATGATAAATTCCTGGGGCAGAGAATAACCGTTGAATCATTGAGGGTGTGGACCGTTGATCCGACTCCATTTCGGAGCTCCGGATACTGGAAGTTGGAAGAGTCAAGTGTTGGGACTCTTCATCACACGAATCACGAAAGGTCAAAATGTGAATTGCCGAAATGATTGGAGCTAGTGCAACTAAGCTCCATTTTGGAGGTTTGTATACCAGGACACGGATCATCAAGAACACATCGCCACATGAATGCCGAAGTGCCGAAATGAAAAATTGCGAAATGAAGTTTTTGAATAAAGCTATGGTCATAGCCATTGGTCACATCGGTGAGAGATAGAGGAAAGAGCTAGAGAAACCAAGCTCCATTTCAGGGATCGTGACATGAAGTGTTGAGACACTTGATCACATGAATTTCGAATTGCCAAAAATTCGAAATGTGAAACATGGTTAGGCTCAGCTAGAGGTCACAACCTTTGGTCACATCGGCAAAAGATAAGGGAAGGAGTTAGTGAATACTAGCTCCTTTTCGTATTTTCAGGGGTCGGGAAATGGAGAGTACTAAAATCCTCCACCACGGTGATCCTGAAATACTGAAGAGCGAAATGCCAAAATGAATGCAAGACTAATGAAAGTCATCCAATGGTGCAAATGAAATTGAATCAAATTGGAGGGCTATTGTTGCACTTCACAGTATAACTGCTAGAAACAAATGATGGTTTCTGCCAGAGGATGAGCTCGTCCATGACAGAGAAGACGAAGAGTCTCAATTGCTAGAGAAGCTGAGGAATCTCGACATAACACCCAGTGATGATGGGTGCGTGAGAGAAATGGAGAGAGAAGCTGAAGAGTTGTGATGATGATCAGGTAGAGCACTCGAGATGGAGGGGGCATGCAAAAGCATGGCGAGATAGCATGCACAAGGAGGACAGAGACTATAAGTATGCAGAACAAAGAAGAGATGAGTGTTGTTGTTGTTATGAGGGATTGAGGTGTTGAGGAAGGAGCAGAGCTTAGCAGTAGAAATGCATAGAAGGGGAATGGTGCATTGAAGAGACATGACGTAGAGAGCATAAAAGGAAAAAGAATAGAAAGTGCAAGGAGTCTGTAGAAGACAATGATGCAGACAGAGAAACGCAATGTAGAAGAATAGTGATGAGATCGGTAAGCCATTAAAGAACTTGATATCACTATAATAAGTCATAATAGCAAAGATTTATACTTCAGGGTGGTAGGGAGGTGCTAGGGAGGATTGTTGTTCTCAGAGGTTCAAGTGGGTGCTTGAACAAAGGGAGTTGGAGCTTCCATCTGGTTGCAACCAGAGAATCCAGGGTGGTAGGGAGGTGCTAGGGAGGATTGTTGTTCTCAGAGGTTCAAGTGGGTGCTTGAACAAAGGGAGTTGGAGCTTCCATCTGGTTGCAACCAGAGAATCCAGGGTGGCAAGGTGGTGCAAGGGAGAACTACTATTATCTGTTTTACAGGTTGGTGCATGTATTATTGGAAGTTGGTGCTTCTATCCAGTTGGTGTTGGAACACCGGGGAGTTGGTGCTTCCCTCTAGTTGGTGCTAGAGAAACCAGGGAGTTGGTGCTCCCTTCTAGTTGGTGCTATAGAAACCAAAGAGTTGGTGCTCTCAGCAAGTAGCAACTTGCAAAACAGAGGTTGTATCCTCACTATGAGTTGGTGCTCATATGTATGATAATGTAAAGAGTGTAAAGATTACTTATCATATAAAGAAGAAGAGGTTTTTACCCTCTATGGGTTTCCTCAGGAAATATCTATCTCNCAGGGTGGTAGGGAGGTGCTAGGGAGGATTGTTGTTCTCAGAGGTTCAAGTGGGTGCTTGAACAAAGGGAGTTGGAGCTTCCATCTGGTTGCAACCAGAGAATCCAGGGTGGCAAGGTGGTGCAAGGGAGAACTACTATTATCTGTTTTACAGGTTGGTGCATGTATTATTGGAAGTTGGTGCTTCTATCCAGTTGGTGTTGGAACACCGGGGAGTTGGTGCTTCCCTCTAGTTGGTGCTAGAGAAACCAGGGAGTTGGTGCTCCCTTCTAGTTGGTGCTATAGAAACCAAAGAGTTGGTGCTCTCAGCAAGTAGCAACTTGCAAAACAGAGGTTGTATCCTCACTATGAGTTGGTGCTCATATGTATGATAATGTAAAGAGTGTAAAGATTACTTATCATATAAAGAAGAAGAGGTTTTTACCCTCTATGGGTTTCCTCAGGAAATATCTATCTCTGTGTATCTCATATGTGTGACTGATGTTGAACGTGCTATTACTTATTTCCCTGCATTATTTTGATTGTCATTGAGTACATTGTAAAGCGTTTAAAATAAGCATAATTGTTTAAGCATGGTAACAACTGATTCATCCCCCCTCTTAGTTGTCCAATAGTTTCTACAAGAAGGTGTGCTAGATCGACCAGGGAAGTTCTTTGGATTGTCATAGGCATAAGAAATCTTTCCACATTTGATGGTTTAAATAATTTAGAAACATTCTTGTCATAATTTGAAGAAATTGTACCAGTACAATAATGACTATTGGCACTAGATGAAGCTTTAAAAGCAACACCAACAATATGGGGGGGGGAACAAATAATAAGAAAATCATGGAATGGGTGCAATGTCGCACTTTGATGACAGTGTGCTTTCATAACAAGACGAAGGGTGCAAAGTTCGTTACACGGGTCAGAGTTGTCCGAAGGACCATGTGCGAAGTTGTGAGGAGGCCTGGAGCAACATTCCTTAAGAGTAGTGGGTGCATAAATTCATCAACACTTTGGACACAACACCTATTAATTGGTATCTTTGAGCAGAACTGCGCCTCACCACTTAAGAATGGTACGGTATGACTCAAAACTTTGTAGCTACATTTTTATTTGAAATTCAGTACCTCTTAGTAGATCAAGATTTACAAGTTGTAAGACAAAAAATCTTTGAGGAGGCACCTAACCTCCCTTTGGAGCAAGAAAACGATGAATGGACTGCACCACTTCAGAAAGTGAAAGGTTGTTACAATATTAAGGCTAATGAAGATGATGATCCTAGGAATGTGAACATCGTAGAGATAGAAATACAAATAGATGTAGAAGGACCAGGAGTAGACCTACCTTTTGTTGGACAGCCAATTAAAATCAAGAAAGTTAATATTGGAACAGAGAAAATACCTAAGATCGCAAATGTTGGAGATTATTGGGATGATGATATTATTGACAAGATCACAAAACTACTACATGAGTATCAAGAATTGTTTCCAACCAAGTTTACCGACATGAAGGGCATCAAAGGGCCCATGGGAGAGATGAATATCCCCTTGAAACCATCTGCAAGGCCAGTCAAGCAGATACCTTACAGACTGAATCCAAAATATAAGCAGAAAGTCAATAATGAATTAGACAGAATGTTGGAAGCAGGAATCATAGAACATGTTGAAGAGTCAGAATGGATCACCTCTATGGTGGTCCAAGATAAGAAGATAGGAGAGATCAGAATCTGTGTATACTTGAGGAAGATAAATTATGCATGCTTATATGATCCATTCCCTACACCATTCACCGACGACGTGTTAGATAATGTGGGATGACAGGAAGTTTACTCCTTCATAGATGGATTTTCAGGTTATCACTAGATTAGGGTTTCTAAGGAAGATCTCCATAATACCACATTTGCAATAGAATGGGGATCCTACCAGTACATAGTGATGCTTTTCGGATTGAAGAATACACCATCCATCTTTTCTAGGGTGGTGGTTGTTATCGGATAAATCGGTTAATGTGGACATAAACTAATCTCCCTAGATCCACCTGCATCTAGAACAAAACACAATAGGACATGTCGTTTTCCCTAAGTTACAATCATTGAATTTACTACCAAATAAGGAATGGATGACATACCTTTAGATATTGCTTCCTTATATCTTTTTTGTCCTTGATTCACTCTCGTGCTCTTGTGAGATCAAATCTGTAATGACACAAACCAACCAAAGTGAAACAAACAATAGTAGATTCAATGAAAACCTAAACATGTGATTAAGGAGTCATGTAATAAAATGTTAATGATTTTACGGGAAAGAAACATGTCACCGTATTATATTAAGCAAAAGTGGAAGAAAGATACAACCAGATGCCTTGATATCGTCAGGTTCCTTCCAACATTTCCTTTCTTCCCACACACTTCTTTCTCCAAGGATTTTGAGACCATAGATCTAATAGCTACTCACAATCTATCTTGACAAAGAAAAGCTCAAAGCCAATATACAAGCTCCAAAAACTCAATAACAAGCCAATCTCGAAAGCTAACTTTCTCCATGAGATATCCTCTCCTTTTTTAAGCTGAAGAGGATAAGGTGAGGAGGTTAGGATGATCCCACTAAATCATGAAAGAGAGTGATATCCAAACCGTTTGGAGGCCACCTCACTGTAGAAGCTTCTCCTTCCACAAGCATCGAGAAGATGCTCATTTTTCCCACGTACAAGAATTTATGCACCCTAACTATAGTGCAACCTGCGGAAAATCTGCAGCCTAGCTATAATTTAGCTTGCAGAAACTAGGAATTTCCTCACCCTAGCTATTGTGCAGCCTATGGAAACTAGGAATTTCCTCTCCTTGGCTATAGTGCAGCCTGCAGAAACTAGGAATTTCCTCACCTTGACTATAGTGCATCTTGCAAAATTCCTCTTTAATAGGGTTTTTACAGAGGGAAATACAACTTCTTCTCTCAGTAAAAGTTCTTCTCCCTTCATTCTTCAGGAATTCAGGCCATTGACCCCTCTGAAGGAAACAAATAGGTTTACACCATTAACGGTCATAAGGGTGATGAAAATAATGTGTAACAAAGATCCCCCCAAATTATGAAGTTAGAACAAAGTGATAGCTGAAATACTTTGTCGAGTGTGTGTAGGGAACACAGAACACGTCGGTCGAAAACCTGTCAACAAACAAGGAAATACAGTACAATAATATATCATCACTGAGGTAGGAATTCCCATACTGAGAATACAAATGACTCAAATCATAAATGCCGACATGCAAAGATCCATGTCAAGTAATACAGATCATGTCCACCAAACATACACTGTGGATCCATGCCATTATGACTCAAATCTGAACATAGCCACCAAAAATACATTGTGGATCTATGTGTTAAAGACTCAAATTTGAACATAGTCCTGAGACATACAATATGTATCTATGCAATGGTACAAACTAAATATACTCCAAAGCAACCTGAGTGCGTGAGAAAGTTGGGGGACTTCATCTCATACAATATGTATCTATGCAATAGTACAAACTAAATATACTCCAAGGCAACCTGAGTCTGTGAGAAAAGATTCAGGGACTTCATCTCCACCACTCTATAGTACAAATCTAACCATGCAAATACATGTGATGAAGTATAACATGGTAGAAACCACTTGATTACCGGTCATTAGTGAATAATGTTAACAAGTGTGAGGGAAATCACCAATAATGTCAATGACTCCCAAGGTACACCAGTACAATCCAACGAATGTGATTCAATGAGTTGAGGTCGAACACTTGGCAGAATCTCCCGATCAGGGGTCAATAATGAAAAACCACTGTTGAAAAAGAGGAAACCTACCATTGAGGCATGCAAGTTCCAAGGTACCAATTAGTTTCTAAGTCTAATTCTTGGATAATGAGTTGAAATTGATAAGAAAAGACTCGTCACAGGAGGGCCTTAATGTATCCCCCATCAATGACACAAAACAGGTAACAAGATTTGAAGTAGATAAGAGTAACCAATAACTCAGGACTCACTCAAGGATGACCGATGCAATAGAAGGTTTAAGGACTGTAGAAATGGCTAACGCAATAGAATTCTTTACGGGTTGAACTTCTCTTTGAATATATTGACGACACGACAACTTTCTTGGAACAACTGACTCAAAAATGGGGATCACAGACCAACTTGTCATATTATAAAGGAGTATGATCAAGAGACAAGTGGATTTTCCAACCTAGACACAAGGCGAGTGAAAGGGTGTCATATTAAAAAGAGACTCTTCCATAGAATACAGGTTTAGCTACATTTCTTTCCCAATTCCCCCCCACCATTTCTGGCGAGTACCTCTTTATTTTTACGCAAGCTTGAGGAGGATAACATATGCTTGAAAATGTAAGATCATCCTTCAGATGAGTCCTTCGATGTATTTTTAATGAACCCTAAGAAGGATTGGTTCGGTCCCATATGGGTCTTTCGATGTTTGTTTAATGAGTCCAAAGAAAGAAAACTCAAGGGCTTTTCATGTTTAGAGAGTCTGAAAAAGACTTAAATAAAACTCCAAAAGGTCCTTTTTCGTAAGTTAGTCTGATGAGACCAAAAAAGAGATAAACTATCGCTCAACAAACATTTTATTCAAATAATTTAACGAGCGTGAAAAGAACAAGATTGCTCGACAATCATTTCATGTTTAGAGAGTCTGAAAAGAGCTTAAAGGGAACTCCAAGGTGTTTCATTTTTCGTATAACCTTTATGAGTCTAAAAAAGTGATAAAATTATACTCGGTTACATTCTCACATATTTAAGAGCAGGAGAAAGAATAAAGACTAAGCTCAGTAACCTATTCTCATGTATTTATGAGCATGAGAAAGAACAAAGACTAAGCTTAGGACTGTTTTTATTTTTACGAAGCTTAAAACCAAAACAAAACTATGCTTGGGATAGATTTTATTTTTTCACAATCTTAAAACTAAACAAAACTATGCTTGGACCTGGATTTAGAATGCATAAACTAGGGATGGTTGGTACTTAGCCCCCATCTTAAGAATCTATAGGTTTAACTTCATCATGAAGTCCAAAGGATGAGGCAAATGCCCCCGAAGCTTCATTTCAACCAACTGCAAAGGACAATGAAATGAAGTTTCAAGTACTAGATGAAGGACTTGACTCAAATAGAGAGGGGGAACAATCTGCTTCATTTTTTAATGAGATTGACACAGGAATAAGAACTACGCTCAGGAATCTAGGTTCAATACCCAGACCTCTGTTTCATTTTTTAATGAGCTTGACACAGAAACAACAACTATGCTCATAGGCTTTGTTTCATTTTTTAACGAGGTTTCCATAGAGAAGAAAAACTATCTACGTAGATGGGTTCAATTTTTAATGAGATTGAAAGAAGTAAACTATCCTCAAAGCTGGTTTCATTTTTTAATGAGCTTGAAATCAGAAAATCATGCTCGAGGCTCTTCTTGATCATGGCTTCCAAGAGGACAATGCTTTGGAAGGACACCATGTCAAGGGACAAAACTCGGTCATGGCTTCCAAGAGATCTTCATTTGATGGAAGAAACAAACTTTGGAAGGAACACATGTCAAGGGTCGCGAGAGGGGTAAGGAGGTTAGGCTCCAATAGCCCTACCAAAGAGGTCACCATGTCAGCTACCGAATCCAAGTCATTGCCATCGATAATGGAAGGAATGGGAGACAACGCCACATAATTTACCTATGGCAGGGGTGATACCATTTGCGTAGTTGCCAATTTTGTTATCAGATAAATCGGTGAATGCAGACATAAACTAATCTCCCTAGATCCACCTGGATCTAGAAAAAAACAAGACAGGACATGACTCTTTCCCTAAGTTACAATCATTGAATTTACTACCAAAAAAGGAATGGATGAAATACATTTAGATATCACTTCGTTATATCTTTGTTGTCCCTGCTTCACTCCGGTGCTCTTGCGAGATCAAATATGCAATGACACAAACCAACCAAAGTGAAAGAAAAAATAGTAGATTCAATGAAAACCTAAACATGTGATCAAGGAGTCATGTAATAAAATGCTAATGATTTTATGGGAAAGAAACATCTCACCATATTATATTAAGTAAAAGTGGAAGAAAGATACAACCAGATTCCTTGATGTCGTCAAGTTCCTTCCAAGAGTTCCTTGCTTCCCACACACTTCTTGCTCCAAGGATTCTGAGACCATATATATGATAGCTACTCACAATCTATCTTGACAAAGAAAATCTCAAAGACAATATACAAGCTCCAAAAACTCCAAGCTACAAAACACAATAACAAGCCAATCTCAAAAGCTAACTTTCTCCATGAGAGATCCTCTCATTTTATAAGATGAAGAGGATAAGATGAGGAGGTTAGGATAATCCCACTAAATCATGAAAGCAAGTAATATCAAAATCGTTCAGAGGCCACCTCACCATAGAATCTTTTCCTTCTAGAAGCATCGAGAAGACGCTCGTTTTCCCCATGTATAGGAATTTCTGCACCTTAACTATAGTGCAACCTATAGAAACTTCATAGCCTAGCTATAATGCAGCCTACAGAAACCAGGAATTTCCTCACCCTGGATATAGTGCAGCCTACGAAAACCAGGAATTTTCTCACCTTGGCTATAGTGCAGCCTGCGGAAACCAGGAATTTCCTCACCCTGGTTATAGTGCAGCCTGCAGAAATCTTCTTTAATAGGGTTTTTGCATACGAAAATACAACTTCTTCTCTTAGTAAAAGTTCTTCTCCCTTCATTTTTTAGGAATTTAGGACATTGAACCCTCTGAAGGAAACAGATAGGTTTACACCATTAATGGTCATAAGGGTGATGAAAATAATGTGTAACAGTGGTCGAAGCATTCAAGGAATTTTTACATAAATTTCTAGAAGGATATTTTGATGATTGGACTATTTTTAGCTTATTGCAAAATCATATTGAATGTTTAATACTGATGTTGGATAAGTGCAGGCAATGTTAGATTTCCCTAAACCTGAAGAAGTGCATCTTCTTTTCACCCTTTGGAGTGTTTCTATGCCACATTGTGTGTAAGTAGGGGTTGCTAGTAGATCCTTCCAAGATTTCCATCATTGTTGATCTACCTCCTCCTACTTTTGTTAGACAGTTGCACATTGCGCTAGGACATATGAGCTACTACAAAAATTTCATCAAGGAATATATTTTTGATATGTTTGTCGTGATAGGCTTGGGCGATATGAGGTTGCCTATGTAACATAAGGAGGAACTACGCATTTGAAGACTTTGAAGGGAGAATGGAAGGAAGGTTTGGTAGATGGGAGTCGGTTGAAATTGTACTACGACAACCAGTTGCCTCGCAACTCTTAGTAAAAGAATAAGAAGAAGGGTCTAGGTACTAGGTGCAGTTGAAACTGGGTACCACATACATAAAAGATAGTCTCCACAAGGAAGGGAGGAATAGAACATAGAGCATAGGCTACTCTGTACAGCCTGAAGTCGAAGTAAAACCAAAGGTTCATACCTATAGTGCCTCGGGACGAGTCACGGGTGAGTTTTGGAGGCCTGATGGCCCTTTGTTAAGGAAGAAAGTGAATATTAAGGAAGAAAGGAGAAATATGAACTGCAAGAAAAGCACATTGACTGATATTGGGTCGAAGTGGTCAAAGAAGCAGAAAACAAGGAGAAAAGTAAGGGAAAGATAGTCGTTGAACAAAAATATCGAGGATGAAAGATTAGCAAGGAATATGGATCGTGGACAACTCAACAAGTGGAAGAAGAAATTAATTAGTTCTTTGGAGCACCTCACAAGAAAGAAGGAATGACAGGCTGGCGAAGCCCTGAAAATGCAGGTCAATTTGACCTAGGGTTTTAGACCTAGGGTTTTGGTATCTAGAGTTTTGACACCTAGAATTTTTTCATTGTAATGTATAAATAAAGGTCTATAGGACCTGGGATGGGTTGGTTGATGGTTTTTCGTTGTGTGTTATTCATTGTTCATTCGAGGAGATTTCATATGTGTTGGTTGTCGATAGTTGTGATTGTTTTGTTTAGAGCAATAGTGAGTCTGTATTGTAAGATCTTCAACTGGGTGCGAAGATCAACCCTGTAGCTGGGTGTGCGGGGAGGGGAGGGAGGAAGAGAAAGAGAGAAACATCTACAAGGTAAGTGCGTATATAGAATTGTATGTTTTCATATAATATCAAGAAACAAAATTCTATCGACGTAGCCCTAGGGAGAGGGTGAACCAGTATATCTTGTTTTTCTGTGTGACTGATGTTGTGTTATTTTTCGGTCTGTCATTCTGGTATTGCACCATTGTGTTAGATCTGAGATATAGCTCATGCAGTAGGCCTAAGGGAGATAAATAATAACTATATCTCTATGTGTTATTGCCTTGGATACACTTTGTATTTCCTTTAGTTGTAGACACATGTGTCCTGCAACCTTCTATTGCTACTTTGGGTGATAAAGCATCTTCTTCGCAGGTGTTGCCGACAGGGCTAGTAGTTAGGGCTTGTTGGTGTTTTATTAGAGTTGAACCCTGGGTTTTACCCTGTGCCAACAAGATTGAAAAGGGAGAATATTTGAAGGATAAATTTGGGAGGAATTGGTCCCAGCGTCGGTATCATGAAAAGGTAAAGGGGCTCAGTTAGAGGAAAAAAGGATTTGGAAGTCACCAAGCCCTCATACATTGTTTTCGAGCAAGATCCTATGTAGAAGAACATGGAGGAAGGCATTAAAGAGTGAATAAGCCCATGGTTTCGAGCCATGGTCACATGGAAAGTGGTTTGAAGGAAGCGCCTGTGCAGAATTTGAATTTTGTATCAGCTAAAGGATATGTGGAGTTTTTTGACAAGATCTTGTTGCAAAACAAAATAAAAGGGGATGAATGTGATTTTTTTTGGGAAGCCACAACTTTCAACTCATATATCGAATTGAGGCAAGATTACAATCATTGGGAAATATGATTCAAGGGAGAATAACATGGAATTGTTATAATATGGAGAATGATAATATATTATTCATGAATTGAGAAGAAAAAGGACATGTAGCTTTGTTTGCATTTTTTTTTAATATGCATAATTCTAACAAAATGGTTTCTTGCACATTTTGGGGAATTAGCGGGGGTGTAAACATATCAGTTGAGTATAATAATGCATATTCAAGAAATGGAATAAGGAGAGGGAGCTTATGTCCATGATAAAGAGGTTTAATGTCAGAATATCAGTGTTGGTAATGTAGATATAGAATCCAATGGACACAAGGCCAGAGGGGAGCAAGAAACATTGATAGAGACTATTAAAAACCTAAAAATAGAAGTGCATAGTTACAAAGAAGACAATGAGAGACTGATAAGAGAACAAAATATGATAAATGCTCAAGTGATGCAAAGCTTAAATCATTTTCAGAAGCAACAAAGAATGGATCAAACTCAAGACAGGAGGAAGAGGGAAGATTTCATGAAAGAAGAGATGATCGTAGAAGAAGTGGTAGAAGAAACCATAGACATCACTCACCTCCCTACTCAACAAGGAAAGTTTATGAATCTGAAGATTCCATAAGTAGTCCATAGGTATCTCTTATTAGGCACCAAAGAAGAAGACATGAATTGGACAATTTGCAAGGAGAGATGAGGAAGATTAAGCCACCATCATTTTATGGTGAAAGAGAAAGGGAAGACGATGCAAAGGCATGGTTTCTTGGACTCGGGAGGTATTTTCAATTGCATAACTACTCATCAAACCTAGAAGCCATAATTGCAACATACAATTTACATGGAATTTTTTTTTTGTGGTGGAATCAACTGAAGCAAGTTGAGAACATTAATGAGAGTAGGATCACTTGGAAGAAGTTCAGGAAATATTTTCAGAAGGAGTACCTTTCAAAAAACTTATATGACAAGAAAATGCAATATTTCTTTTAAATTAGGATGGGAAGCACGAGCATGGCATAGTATGAAAATAAGTTCTTGGGGATACTAAAGTATGTGGGGTTTATAAAATATGAGAAGGTGAACATACAAAGGTTTTAAAGTGGATTGTAATCGTTTTATAAAAAGAAGATTCAATATGATGAAACAAGGACTTTGACTGAGACCATCAGGAAGGACAAGTACCTATATGACAAAGGAAAGGGTAGAGAATCCATGCATAAATCTTGGAAAGATAAGAAGAAGGATAAATTTGATCAGAGGAGGAAGGGATTCAAGCCTCCTTTCAATAGAAATAGCCCTATTAAAAATCATCAAGACCAGTATGCTAAGGATGAATCCAAGAGAGAACACTCCTTTGGAAAAATGGGAAGACTACCAATCCAATGTTGGGGATGCAAAGAATATCACCTACACAAGGATTTCCATCACAAAAAGGACAAAGTGAATACCGTGCACAACATCCAAGAGCCTACAACAGTATAAGACATGGGAATACTTTATGAAGCTTTAAATGATCAACAAGTAGAGTACCAATCCAATATGATCTAGGTGGAAGGTAATATCAGTAATCATCATGTTTTTATTTTAATTGATTCGGGAGAAAATCATTGTTACATTGATCCTAAAATAGTGGATAGATTACATTTGGAGAAAATTAGCTTAAAAAATCAAGTTTGGTTCAGCTATCCATTAGAATCAAAAGGAGAATCCATGATATGGTCAGAGGTTGTTCCATAAGTCTTAATGGTGTGAATACTAATGCTGATTTAAATATTATACCATTGGCATATTATGATATTCTAAATGGAATGGGTTTATTGGAAAAACATCATGTTGTCCTAGATTGTCATAAAAAGAAATTTACAAGTCTTGATCAAGAAGGAAAACATAGAACTATGAAAGGAGTTCCAAGTCCCATCTCTATAAGGGAGATTTCAGCCTTACATCTAAAGAGATGTTTTAGAAAATGATGTCAATTGTACGCAACCCATGATGAGGAGCCATAAAAGACAAAGCGGCCAAGCCTTGAAGAATTTTTGGTACTACAAGAATTTGAAGATGTATTCCAAGAAATACCATGGTTTCCACCAAAGAGGGAGATATATTTCTATATTTATTCAGTGTCAGGAGCTACCCTGGTATCAAAAACACATTTCATAATGAGTACACTAGAATTAAAATAATTACAAATACAGTTGGAAGACTTGTTGAAGAAAGGGTACATACGGTGAAGTGTTTCACGTTGGGGAGAACCAATACTCTTTGTCAAAAACAAGGATGGAACTTTGAGGCTGTGTATTGACTTTCGAGAGATAAATAAATCCATTGTAAAGAAAAAATACCCTATACCCATAATTGATGACCTCTTTGATCAACTAAGAGGGGAAAATATGTTTTCAAAGATAGGCTTGAGATCAAGGTACCATCAGGTAAGAATCAAGGAGGAAGACATCAATAAGACAACCTTTAGAACCAAGTATATGCATTATGAATTTGTAGTGGTGCCATTTGGACTATTCAATGCACCAATTGACTTTATGTTCTTAATGAATGGCATATTCATACATTATTTGGATAAGTTTGTGATAGTATTCTTGGACGACATAGTTGTCTATTGTAAGTCAGAGGAAGAACATTGACATCACCTAAGTTCAGTATTGAAAGTATTGAGGTAACATCAGTTGTATGCCAATCTTAGTAAGTTTTATTTTTACCAAGAATAGATCCATTACTTGGGACACATTATTTTAGAACAAGGTATAACAGTAGATCTAGATAAGATTGAAGCCAATAGAGGATGGACAACACCCAAGAATGTTTCAGAATTCAAATCTTTTATGGGGTTAGCTGGTTACTACAGAAGATTTATAGCAGGGTTCTCTAAGATTTCTCATCCCATCACTTCTTTTAAAAAGAAGGGAATTAAATTTTAAAGGACATCTAAGTGTGAAGAGAACCTTAATTTGTTGAAAGAATTACTTACTAGTGCACATGTTTTAAAGATTGTTGACCCAAATGGAAGTTTTGTGGTATTTCCATATGCATGTAAGGAAGGACTTGGTGGAATCCTCACTCAAAATGGACATGTCATTGGTTATGAGTCCAGAAATATTAAAGAACATGCGAGGAACTATGCCACACATGAATTGGAACTTGCTGCCATTGTTCACGCATTGAGTATGTGGAGGAATTATCTCACGGGGAAGAGATTTGAATTAAGAACATACCACAGTGGTTTGAAATATCTTTTTGAGCAACCAACTTTGAATGCCAGGAAAATTAACATCAAGCATATCAAAGGAAAATAAAAAAAGTTGTCAATGCACTTAGTAGAAGAGTACATCTCATGCATGTTACATCTGTTGTTGTTGTTACGAATAATCATTACCTATATGTAAAAGAAATATTACAACAGGAAAATATGCAACAAAAAATTAAATAATATGAGATGGAGGAAGATGGATTGCTTATGCATAAAAATAGAATTTATGTTTGTAGTTCCAGAGAACTTAGGAATTTGGTATTAAAAGAAATCCATAATGTTCCATATGTTGGACATCCCGGTTACCAGAAAACAATTACAGTAGTAAGAAGCCAATTCTTTTGGCCAGGAATGAAAATAGATGTTGTTGATTACATTGCCAAATGTATGGAATGCCAGAGAATGAAGGTTGAGCATAGAAACCCAACGAGCTTGCTACAACCATTACCAGATCCAGAGAAGAAATGGGAAGTGGTAATCTGTAACACCTCGGGTTTTAAGCCCCGTATTAAATAATGTATTTTGCTAATTTATGAAAGGCCATAGTTCCTAAATATTTGAAAGAGGCCAATGTTCCTAGGAAATGTAATGTTTTGATCATTATTAATAATAAATACATCATTGGATACCATGTGGACAAGGACAATATTTATAAGGGGATAGTATTCCACAAGAGAGGGGGCTTGAGGGGATAAGTACTTATTTTTATATTTTAATTAACCATTATTGTTTTAATGGAGAATAAAAGTTACATTAGCTTCTTGGGGGGGGGACCCCAAGTGGTTCCTTAATTCCAAGAATTACATAAACCCATCTTTGTTCTATTTGGGGGGTTCTCACTCTCGTTCTTGTTCTAGTTCTGATGGTTCCTTTTCTCCTCCCATTCCCTCACCCACTCATTTTTCAATACATTGCCTTATCATTTAGTTCAGGAATTTTGTCACTCTCTTTTTTGGTTCATTCCACCACCCGTTCATCTTTCCTCATTCGTGTCTTGGCTTGGGAAAGGAAAATGAATTGTTGAAGGGAAACCATAGTATCATTGGTTGTAGAGAATTTTTGTGTATTATAGTCATGATTCAATACCTGCATGTCTAAGATGCTTTGGTCTAGGCTCAGTTTTTCTCAAAGCTACAAGTCCTAAGAGTCCCATCATGGAGATTCTAGACCAACTAAACTATATCCCTGGAAGGAGACGGACAACTTGAGAAACTACATGGCAGAGAAGGGGGTCCATTATCTTGGGTTGTGCAGGCTGGGTAGAATAGAGTTGGGTACTTGGATTGTTGTGGTGTTTAGAAGCGTGTGAGAGCTCGAGTGCTAATAGGTTTGGGAAGCAGAGTCACACTTTGGAATTGTTCTTGTGGATTCATATCCCTGGATCGAGGATGAGACTACTACTGAAACTTGGAACAACAGTGTCTACGATTGGGTGGAATGTCCCTGGTCTGTAGCTAGTTGTTGTCTTATTTTAAGAAAAGATAAGTTCTTTTTGTTATGGTTAATTACCTATGTATTTCTATTTTCAATGTGCATTTAAGTATCTATGAATTTTGCATCTATAATATGCATGCTTGCTGGTTATTATTGTGCATGTTGTGTGGTTCATTTCTTTTATGTTTAGCATGAATCGTGATCACTACATGTGAATATTTCATGCACCCTTGTTATTTAAAGTTAGATCAGTGGTCGAATTAGTCCATAAGGGGACTTGAATTTAGCGTGCCCAACTTGTGGGTGGATGGGTATGTTACAGATTGGTATCAAATCTCCATTTTTCAACATTGAGCCTAAATGGGTTGTGTAAGTGTAAATTGAACAAAATGTTCACAAAGAATCGTTGTCGAAATGGCCAAAATTTCGAGTTACAAAGCATCCATGAGTTGCAAGAAGGTGCTAAGAGCGCACCTTAACTGTGATTGAAAGCTCATGAAGTGTAGTGGTTCAAAAAATCAAAATGGCCATTGATTGGGCCACAATATTTGACCTGGGTCGTTATATTTGTTTGAAAATGTATGATTCCTTCATAGCCATCATATATGGAAAAGGAGCATGCGGTTTAAGAAACAATTCCTTTGGACTTCGCCAGTCCAGCTATTTTATGTTCTTTGTCATAAAAGAGGAAAAATCCCCAAAACTCCAGAGTTCCATAGTGAATATACGTCGTAGATCACTAAGAGGAGTACCTGACCAATGGATTTGGCCAAGGATAGATTTGGGTCATTGGATCAAGAACAGATCAAGAGGTGAATCACAATGGGGAAGATCATATCCCAGTCATCATATATGTGCGTGAGTCAGTGTGAACAATATATATCACAACAGTTCAAAGGTTTAACACCTCGGGAGAAGTGAGTCCTTAAGCTACCGAGAAGGAAATCTCCCGAAGTTCCAAACTATGCAGAAAATTATGATTATCTATTTCCTGGGACGCATGTCTACATTTATCAAATATCGGACATTCGAGTGTTTTAGTCCTTATGTCACTTGGAGAAATTTTCTCTGAAGTCCTGAATTCCATATTCAATCTAGATCGTTCGCGGTTAGGGGATACATGTCCACATATTAGCAATTGTTTGGAAGTTCAGCATGTTCAACAACACAGGTATTCCAACAAAGGGAGAACACTTTCAGTAACCACTCACATAACTAGATCAAAGATCAACACAATGATGTTTTGACATGGTAAAACCCCTACGGGGAAACATCCATGGCCCCAGCCAACGTGGCCACTTGGAGTAGCTTATTAATGCAAAGAAAAATATTACAGATAGATTTTACAAGAGAGTTTCTCACAATAAATCATCGACAAATGAACCTCCATGCTCTTTAAATAGAGATCATGGACCAATCAGGTGTTAATCCACAGATCAATGGTCGTTCAGATCGCGGAGAGTATGAACTGTCGGATCACTCTATGTCAGGAACATATCATGATCATCGGATTTCTTAACTACAAATGCATACTAATGCATACTAAAGAAACACACTTTTACCTAACGACATATTAGACCAAGTAGATCTTAACTAACTCCTAGGTGTCTAAATATCCTAGCATCCCCTATTAAGAACAACTTGGGATAGGATTGAAGGATTTACAATAGTGACATAATAGGAGAAGGAAGGAGGCATTAGATATTATCCCCCCTTAATGACAACTTCCTGAACTCCTAACATAGATTGAAGTTTGGAAAACTTTGTTTCTGTAAGAGACTTTGTGAAAATGTCTGCAACTTGATCTTCTGTAGGGAAAAAGAGCACTTCAATAACTTGATCATGAATTAGCTTTCTGATGAACTGCATGTGTAGATCGATGTGTTTTCTACGTTGATGTTGAACTGGGTCTTTGGAAATCTTGATGGAACTCTGATTGTCACACCAAAGGCTCGTCGGATATTGGTGCTGGAATCCAAACTCTGAAAGGATCTGTCGAAGCCACATGGCTTCCTGACTTGCATTTACCGCTTCTTGGTACTCTGCTTCTACTGAAGAAAGTGCAATAGCATGTTGTTTCTTACAGGCTCAAGTGATAGGTCCCGAACCAAGGCTCAAAACATAACCTGCAGTAGCCTTCCAATCATCAGGGTCATCGGCCCAATTTGAATCAGTGAAACCAACCAATAAAGGATTCCCCCCTGAACTGTAATGTATCCCAAGTTGAACTGTACCATGAACATAGAGAAGTATTCTTTTAGCTTCTTTCCAATGGCTTTCATGGGGTGTTTGCATATACCGGGAAACAAGACCAAAAACAAAGGAAATATCAGGATGGGTATGAGTCGAGTATAAGAGGCTACCAACTAACTGATGGTAGAGGGTGGCATCAACTTCAAGAGAAGTACAGCTGGCAGTAAGCTTGACTCCAAACTGGAAGGGAGAAGGGGTTTGTTTACAATCGTCCATGTGAAAGCGCTGAATAAGGTCACAAACATACTTAGACTGGGAAAGAAAAATTCCTTCATTGGTTTGCAAAACTTGGAGGCCAAGTAAATAGTGCAAAAATCCTAAGTCTGTCATTTCAAATTTCTTCTTAAGGATGGTTTTCACATGGTTAAATTTTTTTGAGTCACTACCAGTAAGGATAAGGTCATCAACATAAAGGAAACAGATTATGAGATGGCTTCCTATTTTCTTGGTATAGACATTAGGATCAGAATGGCATCTAGAGAATCTAGTGGCAATAAGAAAGGTGTCCATTTTGGCATACCAAGCTTGGGGAGCTTGCTTGAGGCCATAAAGAGATTTCTTAAGGAGACAAACAAGGCTAGAGTCATTCTGGACATAGCTAGGAGGTTGTTCCATGTATATTTCTTCTTGCAAATCTCCATTCAAGAAGGAAGATTTAACATCCATTTAATGGACCTCCCATTTATGTGAGGCAGCAAGGGAAAGAACAAGGTGGATGGAATTCATTTTGGCTACAGGGGAAAAGGTTTCATGATAGTCAATTCCTTCAAATTGAGAAAATCCTTTGGAAACTAAACGAGCCTTGTGTGTTTCAACACTTACATGTGATGCATACTTAGTTCTGTAGACCCATTTACATATGACAAGTTTTATTCCTTTTGGAAGAGGTACAAAATCCCAAGTATCGTTTTCCATTAAATAATGATACTCTTCATTCATTGTTGTATCCCAATCTGGATGACCTGAATCTTCTACAAATGTCTCTAGATCATGAGTTTCTGAAACTTGAGCCAAAAGAGAAGAGGTCCGTTGGAACTATGAACATGTCTGACGCTGATCTGAAGGATCACCAACAAGATCACCAGCTACTTCTCATGTTGAATGGACCCATCTAGGAAGCGGTGTAGCTAGTGCTAGTTCAGGTTCAAAGGACTCATCTGGAGGACGGTGAGCAAGCGAAGGTGGATTTTTATCGTCACTGTCATCATCTGAAGAAGAAATCAAATCAGAAGAAGGCACAAACATCGAATATGGCTCGCAGACGGAAGAAGGCACAACCGCTGAATTAGGGTCGCGGGCCAAAGAAGGCACAAATGCCGAATTAGGCTCGCAGACCAAGAAATTTTCATCAAAATTAACATCTCTTCTAATAATTATTTCATTATAATGTGATTGAAGAAGTCTGTAACCTTTGACATCTTCAGAATAACCAACAAATATACACTTCTCACTTTTAGGCTGCAATTCTTTCCTTTTCTCATCAGGAATGTGAGCCCATGCTATACTTCCAAATACATGGAAGTGACTTACATCTGGTTTAATTTTATTCCAACCTTCTTTTGGTGTTATATGTTTAATAGCCTTTGTGGGAGTGTGATTTACTATGTAATTTTCACAGTTGATGGCTTCTGCCCAATACTTTAGACTTAATCCCTTAGATTGGATTATACAATTCACCATTTCTTTTAATGTGTGGTTCTTTCTCTCAGCAACACCATTTTGTTTTGGTGTATATGGAACAATGTGTTGCATTTGGATTCCCTATGTAGTGCAGTAATTTGTAAAATTATTGTTCACATATTCGCCTCCATTATCTGTTCGGAACCTTTGAATTTGATGGCCAAATTTCTTTTCTACAAGGGCCTTGTAGGCCAAAAACTTGTCAAAAACTTTGCTCTTAAGTTTTAAGAAGTAAACCCAAGTACGTCTGGAAATGTCATCAATGAAAGTTAAGAAATACTTGCACCCAGAAAAATAAGTAGAAGAAAGTGGACCACACAAATCACTGTGAACAAGCTGCAAAGGACCCGAGGTGTTCCAAGAGGCACGTTTTTCAAAACTGTCCTGATGATGTTTTTCGAGAACACAACTGACACAAACATCATCTCTGCATGAAACAAGAGGAAGACCAGCCACCATCTGTTGATTACATAGTTGTTGCAATGAGCGATAGTTTAGATGACCAAACCGCTCATGCCAAAGTTTTCTCAAGTCATCACTATGAGAAACAAAAGCTAATGAAAGTGATGATGACCCAAAGTTGTCAAACTTGTACAACCTGGTAATATCATCAACAACTCCAGTTGCAAGAACATGATTAGGATCTTTTAGATCCTTGATTACAACTTGGTGAGGTGAAAACTCTACGGTTTTACCTTCACCTGAATGAGTGATTTGATATACTGATAGAAGGTTAGAAGAAAGACTTGGAACACATAATATATCATTGAAATGGCCATTTTCTACTTCTACTGTTCTAGATCCTTCAACACTAAGAGATCTATCATCACCAGCAAATATTTTCTTGGTGTTACATTCATTTAGAGTAGAAAATATGTCTCTATCCTTAGCCATATGATAAGATGTTCCATAATCAATAAGCCACTTATCAGAAGTATAAGTAGAAGGTGTATTAAAGGAGAAACCAGAAGAAAAAGGTGCATGTCCATGAGAAGAAGAAGAAGAATTAGAATCGATACTGATGTTGTGCTTCTTCATCGCTTCTTCTAAAGCTGCCATCTTCTTGAAACATTTGGATTCATCATGACCATCTTTATCACAAAAGTTGCAATGTCTGTTAATATTCTTATTTTTATATTTTTCTCCTTTGTTGCCATTAGGAGCTGAAGTTGTCTTAGTGGGTTTGGGACCCTTATATTTCTTGTTGTTGTAGTGAGGATGTTGCTTCTTGGGATACTTGGGTTTATCTTTCTACTGGGTAACTAAGGCTTTGTTAGAGGTACCTGCAGTGTTGATCACTCCAAGTTGTATAAGCTTATCTTCCTCTCTAATAAAAGAAGCACAAAAGGACTCAAGAGTGGGTTTTTCATAATCTTTCCCTAGAGCCTCTCTTGTGGCATAAAATGTAGATACAAACACAAAATATGCACTACCCAGAATAGAAATAATAAGATAGATGAAACAATCTTCCTCCATTTTTATCTCACATTCTTCACATAAAATTCTAAGTGTTTTAAACTTAGATAAATAGTCTCCAAGGCAAGAAAAATCACTTGGAATCAAGGTCAATATTTTATTTTCTAACTATTGTGATCGGATAATATTGAGTTTACCAAACACAGATTCAATCTTGTCCCAAGCTTCTTCGGGGTCATCAATTTCTTGAAGGTGGTACCTTAAATCAGGAGAGATGGACATTCTGATTAGTCCTCATGCTTCGCCATTCCTATTATCCCACTTGGCTTTCTTATCATCATCAGTGGGTGTTTTTTCCTTTCCTAAGGTAATCTGGTACAAACCTTTACTTCTTAATAAATATTCCATATGAGATTTCCATTGGAAGTAGTTGTTGTTGGTAAGAAAGACATTACTTGTAGAATACATATTAAATATGAAGATAATATGGACTTAAAAACTGAAACTAATGATATGGCTGGAAAGAGATCGAAAAAATATGCAGTTTAAAAAAAAACAGCACTGAAAACGGACTTCCAATGTGAGAGTTATGCCCTTTTAAAAAAAGGCATAAATGGTAATCAACTGACCACTTGATATTGTAAGTTGCTTTATGAAGTAACCCAATTTTATAAAGAGAAGTGGGGATCACTTTTACAATGAAGTTACTTTATAACAGAAAAGTTGCATGCAAAATAAGTAACTCTAAAATAAAATATTAAAGCTACTTATAATGATTCACTTTTATATTTGAAGTGAAATACACTTTACAATTTTAGCATGAACTTTTTCAAAAAGTTAACAAAAGAGAGACTTGAACTCAAGAACTCTTACTTAATAAGACAAGTTTTAACCAAAGGGTCTAACAAAACATATTGTAATGTTTAGAAGGAGAAATGTTGTTTTTGTTGTTGCAAAAGACGACCTTGGAGAGCGTGCTAAAAAAATACTCTTTTCACACAAGAAAAAAATTTCGCTTCTCGATGACAACAAGGGTTAGATCTCGGTTAGCTTACCTGGAAGATGCACCTTTTCTTGTCTTTTTTTGATTTTCCGATATCTTACGGGGCATAGGGAAAAGAGCATACACAGATCTAAATGAGTAGCAACTCGTAAATAAAAAAATACAAATCAAAATAAAACTTTGCAGAAATTTAAAAAATGTGTATTCAGGCTGTATACCTCCAGATCTGATTGTAATCGCCGTATCTTGGGAAAACGGAAACCTTTTCGAGTGAAACGAAAAGTGTTCCTAAATGAAACAAGTGCTCTGGACACAATGGAATAGTCCTCTCATCCCAGAGATGAACGTAAGTTCTATAAAATGGAGATGAGACAACTCGGCTTCACGATCTCGATCTACAATAGGAGCGGGTCTTCAAACAAGCTCTGATACCATGTTCAACAACACAGGTATTCCAACAGAGGATGAACACCTTCAGTAAAAACTCACATAACCAGATCAAATATCAACACACTGATGTTTTTTTTGGAGTTACTTCACACACAACTAAGATTTATTTTTCCTAAGGTTATTCCTTGTTTATTAATCATAATTAGTCATTATCCAGTCTCCTATATTTTAGGGGAGAATATTCCACCTAGATAATATTCTCTTTCATTTGACACTTCAGATTGATTAGTTGAGTTGAGTTTAGATGTTGCATTGGTTTTGTCAACATGCAACATTGGGATCATCACCAACTCACTACTCTTTGTTCAGTCAATTAACTGAAGACTCGTTGACTAGTTAACTCAGCTAGCTGGCAGTTCACTCTCGTAACTGCCACAGAGACTAGACTAGGTGAAAGTTTAGTCTTGTAACTGTTGGTGTGTGTCTAGATCAATCTAGACCACCACTATGGCTCATTATTTACTTATGTATCCTATATCTATTGTAAACTATTCACTATTTGAGTGTGGAATATAGTTAATGATAATTTTTCCATTCTTTCTATCTTGCTTCTTCTTTCTCAATTTCTCTCTACAAATGTGTGTAGTATTTTCTAGCTAGATCTATTTTGTGTAGGTTCAACACATTTACATGGTATCATATCTGACGGACTGCTAAGAAAAAGCTACACCAAATCATTTTTTGCAGGTACAAAAGATTGAAGGCAACAAAAAGATGGGTTATTCGCCGGAAATACTTCTCACACCTCATAACTATTTGGAATGGAAGCCAAAAATTCTGCTCCATCTTAGATGTAGAGGCTTGTACCAAATAACTATGGAAATGGAAGTAGATCCTGATTCTTTTGATGAGAAAAATGACTTTCTCAATAGACAAGATATGGCCATAGGAAGTATCGGCATGTTTGTTTCTCCCGAAATTTTCCATCAAGTATATGAAGAATCACAAGGATTAAATCCAAATGAATTATGGACTAGATTGTAGGTTCTATTTGGGAATAAATAATATTGAGAAGATTGCATGCAGGAGGTCGAACAGATAGAGCTAGAAGAGAAGCCATCAGAAGATCAAGCCTCTTATTATGAAGAGTCTTATACAAAAGTTTTTGCAGAAATTTGTATTTCATTAATTGAAGATGATGTCTACTCCATTTCAGATTTGTTTTCTGAAATTCATGTGGAAGATATATGGCATGCATCTGAAGAGTCACATGTAGACACTTTTGCATGCACCATGCATGCATATCAGGAGTCAAAACGAGACCTGCACACATCAAACTCCATTCTGATATTTTCTGAGCTAAATTTGCATAAACAAATTGGACATTTTAATTCCCCTTGGGAAAATATCCAATTTCAAAAAACAAAACGCCTAAAACAGAGTCCGGAAAGTGAAGTTATGATCGTTTCAAAATCAACAAAATTTCAGCGTTTTTCCGGAAACCGTCGCACAGTTTTCAAAGTATCATCCAAAATTTATTTGGATATTATTCATTACAAGAAGATAAAGTGGATATGTGTGGACATATCAATGGTGTTTACACTTCATCAAATCCGTTCACACATCTACATCTTCAACAAAATCTTCAACGAGCACAAATTTTCATAGTTGCGAGGTCTTCTTGGAGTGAAGGACATGGTTGCTTAGCAACTATCTTTTGTTCCTTATCATTTTTATTTTATGAATTGTAATTTGAGGGGGGTGTTTATTCCCATGAGGTTTTCCCTCTTTCCTTGTTTAGTTCAGTGTATGTTTTGTATTTGGGTACCTAACATGGCCTCGTAGCCGAGACCCATTCTTTATTTTCACCATAGTGATGTTCAGGGGGGGTGTTGGAGTTACTTCACACACACCTAGGATTTATTTTTCCTAAGGTTATTCCTTA
>SNQJ01S0015330.1:44218-61666 GCA_010110895.2 Picea sitchensis
CATTCTATGGAGGAATCTCCTCAACAGAGTGAGGTTCAAGACACTATAACCTCCCAAGAAGAAGTTCCCACTCCTTTAGAAATTTTTTGAATTGTTTCAGAGTCTCCGGAAGCTTTCCGCATTCCGGAGGGATATGAGCAATGTGTTCTCCAACTGAATTCAGTCGGTGAATTTGTCGTCATCAATCCTTCTGACATTCCGACTAGGTCTCATTCAAACCCTTTAGTCGATGACCCCTTTTGGACCACAGACATTGTTCGAAGTCCACCGCGCATGGTGCGGGATCTTTATGGAGTAGGAATAGGTGTCGACGTGCCTATCACCTACACCGTATCCTTAAACCATTTTACCGGTACTATCATTTTTTCGGCCACACTATCCGTTGGTCCGAACACATCGTCCGTTGGCCCAAGGTCCACTTTTTCTCTCCATATGGCCCATTCTACAATGGTCTCTCGCATTCTGACTATTCCTGCTGGTAATGTGGTGGTAAGCCATGCTGCAATTGGCACACCAATAACACCTGGACCTTCATCATCACTCCCTTTTGGGTACATAGCACTGAATTCTTCCACTACCACTACTACCCAAGTTATTCTAGGAAGTTTCATACCTATCCAACAACCCGGAGGGACCGGTATTGGTGGTCTTAATCTGTTCAGTGGTACCGATCAGTCATTTACGTCTGGTTCTCAAATTCTTGGAACTCTACCTCAAGCTGGGGAGCATCCTCCCACCAGAGGAAAACTTCCATTTGGAGGGAACCCTCATGATGGGGGGCAGCCTCAATCTTGAGCCTACCACCAACCGTATGGACAAAATGTGTCTACCACACCCAATCCATGGAATATCCCTTTTCCAAGAAACCCACAGTTCTCAGCGGGACACAATCCTCAAGCTCTGCAACAACCTCTTCCCTCTCAAGGGACTCATCCTCCTTATGGAAAAACGCCGAATCCGACTTATAATCCTCAAAACCCATCTGGTTATCCTCCACTCGCACATGTTTCTCAAAACACCTCAAATCCTATGTACCCTGGTCAACACCAACCTTATACAAGAGAACCCACTGGTTACAATTATCCATCTAACCCAGTGTATGGTCCTACTGGTGTCCCTATGCCACACCAGTATTACCCGCTGGTTAACCGAAAACTACCTTTCCTAGCGACTCTGGACCTTCCAAACTTGTCTTGGTTAACAAATCACCCTATTTTTCATTCTCCGGTTTGGCCAGCTATTCCAGCTAAACTTCCTTCTGATATTCCAAAATTCGACGGAAAGTCCGAAGAAGACCCAAACAACCACGTGATGAATTTCCATTTGTGGTGTTCATACAACTCCCTCATGGACGATTCTATACATTTGTGTCTTTTCCAATGAACCCTTACGGGTTCTGCAACAAAATGGTATATTGAACTACCACGTGCCTCTTTTCATGATTTCAAATCTCTTGCCATGTCCTTCCTCACACACTTCCAACTACCCATTCGATACGATATGGGTACCGAACTATTGACCTATCTTCATCAGAAAACCTTCGTACATATCTATGATCATATTCATGAATGGAGACGACGACGAAGGCTAATCAAAGCGGTCATTCCTGACCAATTATTACTGGAATGGTTCACCAAATCACTGTTACCCCAAATCACTCGTGATGTTTCCATGGGTGGTGTAGTTACCGAGGAAGAAGCTATTGCTCGAGCTCAGTATTTAGATTTGGTGTATTCACAATCTGGTACTCTCTACGATTTGATACTGAATGCTACCCATGCCACTAATGACCCATCCAAACCATCATCTACCTCGCACGTGGATGGAGTCATTGGCTCCGTCAAAACCCAATCTACTTCCCAGTCGGCTGGAACAACCCAGTGGCCTACTTCAACGACTGCTTCTAGTCCAACTGCACCCTCTTCTACCTCCCCTCAAACTCAGGTCTCTGAGGTGAATGTGGTCCAATCGGCCCCTTCACAACAACCTGGGGGTAAGAAGAAAGCAAGAAATAAACCAAAGAAAACCAACAACAATGAACAACCAAAAAATCAACCTCACGTCGAATTTTCACCTTCTCCGCCCATTAATTCTCCTTCCATTTCTCCTTCTTCGCTTATTGAAAGCTCTAAAGCAAGTAGCCAGGTTGATCAGAAGAAGAAGAAACAGAAAGAGAAGAAGAAGAAGAGCCCGAGAAGGACCAAGACCACAACAACATCAAATGTTGGCTCTAAGAAATCGATTACTGTTAATAGTACTGGGAGTGTTGATGAGGTCAACAAGATTAAAAGGAAGAATCCAAAACCCAAATTCCCTTATAGCCTTTGTAAGGGTGACCACTTTCTGAGGGATTGCCTCGGTCTTATCCAGGTCTTAGAAATGTGGTCCTCCACGTCGTCGGCCTCTGTCGGTCATGTCGATGATACCCTGTCAACTAGTGATGTTCAGGTTGGTAAGAAGAAGCAAACTATCAAGTTTCCTTGCATGTTATGTAAATGTAATCATTACTCTCACCTTTGTCCTCGCATGGATGAGGCTTCTTCTCTTTTGGAAAAACTTCAACTTCCAAAAGGTTATCGTAAGATTTCCTCTAACCCATCATTGGTTGATGGACTGGTCAATCCGGTTCCATCCCCAGTAAGTCCGGTTGATCAGGTGGTCAATCTAGTTTCCTCCTCGATTGAACCACAAACCCAAGTAGTTGATCCAGTTCTGTCATCAATCAGCCCCGCTCTTCATCAAAAGAGTGACACCAAAGTGGTCGATCTATTTTCATCCTCGATCGATCCCACTCTCCTGTTAGAGAGTGACACCAAAGCGGTCGATTCGTTTCCACCCGTCAACCCCATTCTTCCCTTGGAGAATGAAACTCAAGTGGTCAATCCAGTTTTTCCATCAGTCAATCCCATTCCTAAATTAAGGAATGTCAAAGTGACTGATCCAGTCCCTTCCTTGGTCAGTCCCACACTTCCTCTGAAGAGTGCTAAAGTGTTCTATCCAAGTCCACCATTGGTTGATCCGATCCAATCATCGGTCGATCCTACTCCCCTTATAGAGATTAAACCCGATACTGCCCATGTTTTTCTCGTTAATACAGACTCTACCATGCCAAGAGGCATTCCGCCCTCTCCTGTGAAACCCCCTTCAAGTACTGAAGCCATCCTTTTTGATTGGGGTGTGCTAACTGGACCTCGTCTTCACTCTCACATTCCTTTCCAGATTATAGTATAGGTTCATGGTCAGGACGTTCCTCAAACGTTGATAGATGAAGGTGCATTCGTTAGTATTTTTTCTTCTATTGCTTGGTACGCTTTGGGTTGTCCGCAACTTGCACCGGTTACACAGAATCTGTTAGCTTTTAACAGAAGAACCAGTCAACCCTTATGGATCCTTCCTCAATTTCCTATAACTTTGGGAGGGAAAAATGTCTTTATCGATGTCATGGTAGTCCGAGACCCCTTGGATTTCTCTTTACTCCTGGGAAGGATTATGTCTATGCTATGAAAGCTCTTGTGTCCACCCTTTTTCGTGTGATATCTTTCCCTCACGATGGAAGAATTGTGACTATTGATCAACTTTCATTCATCGGTCCCGATTGGGTTACCTCCCTAAGTGGTTCTTATATGCAAACAATATCACCCCCGCCGCATGTCAATTGTGTGGCGTTGTCTCCCATGCTTTCCACTTTTGACGATTTGGATCTAGTAGTGGACATGTTGATTTCTTTGGTAGGATTATTGGAGCCTGACCTCCTTACTCCTATCGCGGCCCTCGACATGTGTTCCTTCTCGAGTGATTATCTTCCATCCATTGAATATCTATTGGAAGCCATGACCGAGTTTTGTCCCTTGACATGGTACCCTTCCAAAGAATTATCCTCTTGGAAGCCATGATCAAGAAGAAACCACGAGCATAGTTTCTCTTCTCCATGGAAAGCTCGTTAAAAAATGAAACAGAGGTCCTGAGCATAGTTCTTTACCTGTGTCAAGATAATTAAAAAATGAAACAGTCACCTCTCTTGAACCTTCTTTTCATCCACCCTTCTCCTTTTTCTCATTTACTAGAGAAGTTGGTGACGACATCAAAGCCGGTGAATGAATCGAAGCTTGGAGGGCATGTCTCCAGCCTTTGTTGATCATTTTGGAGTTAAGCCACTAGATTTCAAGCTGGGGGCATACCGAGCTTAGTCTTTGTTCTTTCTCGTGCTCGTAAATACATGAGAATGCATCCGGGTAGACTTTTATCTCTTTTTCAGAGTTGTATGGATACACGAAAAAGGAACCCCCTGGAGTCTCCTTTAAGCTATTTTCAGACTCTCTAAACATGAAAATATTTCCGAGTGATCTTGCTTCCTTTCACACTCGTTAAAAGGTTTGAAAGGGTGTCTTTCGAGTGATAATTTATCTCTTTTTTGGCCTCGCGAGACTAACATTACGAAAAAGGACAACATTGGAGTCATCTTTAAGTTCTTTTCAGACTCTCTAAAGATGAAAAGATTGTCGAGCACCTTGTTCTCTTCACGCTCGTTAAAGTATTTGAAGAAAATGTCTGTTGAGCGATAGTTTATCTCTTTTTCAGTCTCGTCAGAATACTTTACGAAAAAGGAACTGAGAGAGTTCTCTTTTGAGTGTTTTTCCATACTCTATAATCATGAAAAACATTCGAGTTTTCTATCTTTGGACTCGCTAAAACACACATGGACAGGCCCATATGGGACCGAACCCTTACTTCTTCCAGTTCGTTAAACAAAGGAAGGGGAACTTACCGAAGGTGAGTTATATCGAGCATGTGTTATCCTCCTCGAGCTCATTAAATCAAAAGAGGTAGTCGTCTATCTATATGGGGGAAAATTTGAAAGAAGCAAGCCAAGCAGTCTCTTGAGAACATTACCAAGTAATTCTTAGAGTCGCCCTTGAACATGACACTTTGTCATTTGCATGCATTATAATTTTTTGAACCTATGCACTGAGCCAATCCTTTGAGTTTCTTTCACTCCTCTGGGTCACCTGACATAAGTCACAGTATCCATTGCATCATAAAGTTTGGTCCATGTCATGTTTCTGCTATTGTGCCTCAGTGTTCAAGGGAAGTATCTGCCTCTAGAGTCAGCCATCAAAAATATCTTGTCTCAATACCCATGTCAGTCCATGTTCATTTGATCTACCAATTACATCTCTATGTATGTTTCATGTCCTTGATGGGGGATACATTAAGGCCCTCCTTCGATGAGCTTATTCTTGTTGACCTCAACACATTATCCAGGAATTAGGCTTAGAAACTAGTTAGTACTTTGGGACCTGCATGCCTCAATGGCAGGCCTCCTCACATTCGATAGTGGGTTTACATCATTGACCTCTTATCGGATGATTCCATGGATGTTCGACTCCATATCATCCATTCACATTCGTTGGAATGTACTAGGGTACCTTGGGAATCATTGACATTAATGGTGATATCCCTCGCGCTTGTTAACTGTTTACATCATTGACGGGTAATCAAGTGGTTTCTGCCATGTTCGACATCAGGACATCTATTCACATGGTTAGATTTGTACTACATCGGGATCAGTAAGAAGACCCTGGGTTGAGTGATCACTTTGATATATTATTTGCCCAGGTTGTAGCAAAGGATTTTCTCTTGAACAAATGATACATACATTGTTACATAGATCCACTTTGTATTGGTCGTGGCTATGTCTTGTCATCTCGTAGATCCACTGTGTATTCTTCATGGCTATGATTAGTTCAGGTCATCAGAGTATAGATCCACATTGTATCCTCGGTGGCTATACCTTTTCATCAATACAATTATGGATCTGCAGTGTATTTTATTGCAGCGATATCTTGCAAGTCTTGATCACCCAAGCATAGGTATGTCTGCCTTGGGTTTCGAAGCATGTCATAATATTTGTTGGATGTTTGTGTGCAGCTTTCGTCACGTCCTCCGAGTCTATACCCTTGCTTGAAAGTCTACAAAGAATTTCATTTGTCAATTCTCATATTCTAACTTCATACTTTGGGGGGCAATCTGTTACACATCAACATTACTCGTTTTTATAAGTGTCGCAAGTGTCGCATGTTCCTCACAACTGTCGCAAGTGTCACATGTTGTTCACAAGTGTCGCAAATGTCAAACAAAGCATATTTCCATGATGACAACACCAAGGAGACACTTAGAATACCTCAAACACCTGATTTGGAGGAAGAAGGATGGTTAACTGAAGTTAGGTATCTCTTGCCACCTGAAAGAATCTCTCAAACTAAGGTTTTAAGAGGGAGCACTCCCCTATCTCACCCTTAGGAGCGTTGGCGCTCCCCTATAAGGTTCTAGGGAGGATTATAACACTAATCTACCCCTCTGAAGGAGTGCTACAAATATTTGAAGCACTGGCGCTCCCCTTGAGCCTACTAGGGAGCGCTATAGCGCCCTAATGCCCCTTTTGAGGGATCATTGTCTAATCTGGGAAGCAGTTGATATGTTGAGGAGAATAAGGGGAGGATCTTTCAAGTTTGGAAGGAATTTGCATTTGAATTCCTAGTTCAATCATGATCTTAGGAGAAGATCCCTGATCTAAGGAGGGAATTCCTTAACTTACCCTAAAGATACCTCAAGAGGTTAAGCCTCTCTAAACCTATATAAGCAGGGTCTATCATGGTGGAAAGGGGGAAGAATTGCAAGCATGAAACCTATGATCTCATAGGAAACACATGGTGAGCTGGAGGATAGTAGTCAGTGAATTTGTTGTCATCCAGGTCGTGGATCCTTTGAGAAAGTGTTAGACAAAGGGGACTTGACGAAGCTGTCGCATTCGCATTTGCGGTTGTAAGTTACTTCTGTCATTGTTCTTATTAATATGACACGCTTGGCCTATTTATTTCTAGTTTGTGTTTGATATTACATGAACTTGTCGCTGATAGATAGATCTATTTTCAAGCTAATATCAATAGAGTAGGAAGTGGTTGTACTATTGTTTGTCTACAAGGCTCATCGAGGAGTGAAAGATCGGAACTCAACTCGCAGTGTGCAGGGACAAACGTCGATAAAAGGTACTCCTTTTCTCCTTCCTCCTCATGCATTAGTTTGTATAGATCTGAAAGGAAGTCAATGTCCACGTTAAGTGTCTTTTGTCTTAAGAGTTAAGAGTCTAGCTCTCAAGAGGAGATCTACCTATCCACATGGATATTTTCCTTCAACAAGGAGCTTCTCCAATGTCAAAAACACCTTACAGAATGAGCACACTAGAATTAACATAATTACAAATGTAGTTGGAAGAATTATTGAAGAAATGATACACACATCCAAGTGTTTCACCTTGGGGAGCACCAATACTCTTTGTCAAAAATAAGGATGGAACTTTGAGGTTGTATATTGACTTTTGACAGCTAAATAAATCCACTATAAAGAACAAGTATCCTCTACCCATAATTGATTATCTCCTTGATCATCTAAGAGGAGTGAGGATATTTTCAAAGATAGACTTGATATCAGGATACCATCAGGTAAAAATCGAATAAGAAGACATCCATAATACAACCTTTAGAACTAGGTATGGACATGATGAATTTGTAGTGGTGCCATTTGGACTATATAATGCACCAGTTGTCTTTATGTTCTTAATGAATGGAATATTCAGAAATTATTTGGATAATTTTTTCATAGTATTCTTGGACGACATACTTGTCTATTCTAAGTTAGAGGAAGAGCATGAACATAACCTAAGATTGGTATTACAAGTGTTGAGGGAACATGAGTTGTATGCCAAGTTGATTAAGTGTTCTTTTTACCAAGAACATATCCATTACTTGGGGCACAATATTTTGGAACAGGGTATAGCAGTAGATCTAGAGAAGATTGAAGCTATTAGAGGATGGACAATGCCCAAGAATGTTTCAAAAGTCAGATCTTTTATGGGGTTAGATGGTTACTACAAAATATTTATATTAGGGTTCTCTTTTATTGCTCATCCCATCACTTCTTTGCAAAATAAGGGAATTAAATTTGAATGCACATCTGAGTGTGAGGAGAACTTTAATTTGTTGAAGAAATTACTTACTAGTGCTCCTATTTTAAATATGGTTGACCCAAATGAAATTTTTGTGGTATGTACATATGCATGTAAGAAAGGGCTTGGTGGATTCCTCACTCAAAATGGACATGTCATTAGTTATGAGTCCAAAAATCTTAACTAACATGAGAGAAACTATGCCACACATGACTTGGAGCTTGTTGCCATTGTTCACACATTGAAAATGTGGAGGCATTACCTCATGCGAAAGAGATTTGAATTAATAACATACCACAATGGCATGAAGTATCTTTTTGAACAACCAACTTTGAATACCAGGAAAACAAGATGGATGGAATTTTTAAGTGAATACGACTTTGAAATCAATCATATCAAAGGGAAAGAAAATAAATTTGTCGATGCACTTAGTAGAAGAGTGCATCTCATGCATGCTACAATTGTCAGTATGCATCAGTCAGACTTGAAAAGCTAAATTTTAGATGTTGTTGTTACATATCAGAATTACCTATAGGTAAAGGAAAGCTTACAACAAGGGGATGTACAACATAAAATCAAAGAGTATGAGATGAAGGAATATGGATTACTTATGCATAAAAATAAAATGTGTGTTCCTAGTTCCGAGGAACTCAGTAATTTGGTATTAAAAGAAATGCATAATGTTCCATACGTTGGACATCTCGGTTACTAGAAAACAATTGCAGTAGTAAGACGCCAATTATTTTGGCCGAGAATAAAAAATGATGGTGTTTATTACATCGTGATATGTATGTAATGTCAGAGAGTGAAGGCTGAGCATAGGCACCTAGTGGGTTTGCTACAACCCTTACCAATTCCAGAGAAGAAGTGGGAAGTGGTAACAATTGAATTTATAACAAAATTTTGCAAGACAACAAGACAACATGATTCGATCATGGTAGTGGTTGATAAATAAACAAAGGATGATCATTTTGTTCATGTACAAACAAGTCATACAACCGCTAATATTGTAGATGTTTACATGAAAGAGATTGCTAGGTTGCATGGGATACCTGTATAATTGTCTTAGACAGAGAAACAAAGTTTACTTCAAATTTTTGGAGGGGATTATTTCAAGGATTTGGTACAAATATAAACTTTAGCACATCATACCATCCAAAGACAGATGGGAAGATAGAGAGAGTCAACCGAGTAATTGAAGACATGTTGAGAATGTATGTGATGGATAATCCAACTAAGTGGGAAGAGTACTTGCACTTGGTTGAGTTTTCCTATAATAATGAGTATCAAGCTTCATTGAAAAATGATCCCATTTGAATATTTGTATGGAAGGAAATGAAATACTCCAATGAGTTAGGAAAACCCAACAGACAGAGTGGTACTTGGGCCAAAATTGCTTAGGGATATGGAAGACAGGTAGAAAGTTTATACAGATAAGAACATGACAACTATATAATTTAAAGTGGGGGGGCATATTATTTTAAAAGTGAAGCCCAGGATGAGCTCTTTGAAGTTGGGTAGTTGTAAAAAGATGGCATCCAAATTATGTGGTGCATTTGAGATATTGGATAGAATAGGGTCAATTTCATACATGTTTGCATTCGCTGCTTCCATGAATGTGCATAATGAATTTCATGTCTCTTTGATAAAAAAAAAAAATCTAAATGATCCTAACCATGTTATTGATTGGCATTTGATTCAGGTAGAGATAGAGGGAGACTTTCAGGTCTAGCCAATGAAAATATTGGACATAAAAGTCAAAATGCTCTGGAATCGAGTTATCGAGATGGTAAAAGTCTAGTGGACCTGCTACGGTCCTGAAGAAGCTACCTAGGGGCATGAAGATGCCATACAGGCGGAGTACCAATATAGTTTTTAATAAATTTTGAGATTTTGTTCTTTTTTTTTGTATATGCACTAGGGACAGTGCCAAAATAAGGGGGAGGGGATGTAACACCCAGGGTTTTGAGCCCCATATTAAACAATGTATTTTTTTTAAGTTATGAAAGGCTAGAGTACCTAAATAATTGAAAGACGCCAGTGTGCCTAGGAAATGTAATGTTTTGATCATAATTAATAATAAATGCATCGATGGCTACTATACGAACAAGGAAAATAGTTACATGGGGCAATGATTCCACAAGAGAGAGAGCTTGAGGGGCTAAGTACTTATTTTTTATATTTTAATTACCCATTATTATTTTAATGGAGAATAACAGTTACATGAGCTTCTTGGGGGGGAGGCCAAGTGCTTCCTTAATTACAATAATTACATAAAATTGTCCTTATTCTCTTTGGGGGGTTCTCCCTCTCATTCTCGTTCGGGTTCTTTTGTTGGTTCCTTTTCTCCTCCCATTAACTCACCCTCTCATTGTTCAATACATCGCCTTACCATTTTATTAAGGAATTTATTTCACTCTCAGTTTTGGTTCATTCCACCACCCACTCATCTTTCTTCATTCGTGTCTTGGATTGGGAAAGGAAAACAAACTGTTGAAGGGAATCCATAGCATCATTGTCTATAGAGACTGCTAGTGTATTCCATCTATGATTCAAGACCTCCATGTTTGAGATGCTTTGGTCTTGGACCATTTTTTCTCACAGTTGCGAGTCCTAAGAGTCCCAACATGGAGATTATGGACCAGTTGTGCTTGAGCCTTGGAAGGAAAGGGACAACCTGAGGAACTACGTGGCAAAGAAGGGTGTCCATTATCTTGGGTTGTGCAGGCTGGGTAGAAGAGAGTTGGTTACTTAGATTGTTGTGGGTGTTGACAAGCCTGTTAGACCTCGAGTGTTGATTGGTTTGGGAAGCTGAGTGACACTCTGTAACCATCCTTGTAGATCCATAGCCCTGGCTCGGGGGTCACATTGTTGTTGAGACTTGGTTGGGTGGAACGTCCTTAGTCTATAGCCAGTTGGTGTCTTGTTTTTAGAAACGATAAGTGCTCTTTGTTATGGTTAATTACTTGTGTATCTTTATTTACACTATGTATTTAATTATCTATGAATTCTGCATCTATAATATGCATGCTTGTTAGTTATTGTTGTTCATGTCGTGTGGTTCATTTCTTTTATGTTTAGCATGAATATTGATCATTGCATGTGAATATTTCATGCACCCTTGTTATTTAAAGTTAGATCAAAGTTCAAATTAGTCCAAAAGGGGACTTGAAGTTAGCGTGTTTGGCATGTGGGTGGTTGGGTACGTTACATAACCATTGATTTTATAACAAAATTTCCCAGGACAACAAGACAACATGATTCAATCATCATCGTGGTTGATAAATTGACAAAGGATTCTCATTTTGTTCCTATAAAAATGACTCATACATTAGCTAATATTGTAGAAATTTACATGAGAGAGATTGATAGGCTGCATGGGATACCTAAGGCAATTGTCTCAGATAGAGATACAAAGTTTACTTCAAATTTCTGGAGGGGATTGTTTAAAGGATTTGGTACAAATATGAACTTTATCACAACATACCATCCACAGTCAAATGGGAAGAAAGAGAGAGTCAACCAAGTAATTGAAGACATGTTGAGAATGTATGTGATGGATAATCCATCTAAGTGGGAAGATTACTTTCACTTGGTTGCGTTTGCCTATGATAATTGGTATCAAGATTCATTGAAAATGAGCCCATTTGAAGAGTTGTATGGTAGGAAATGTAATAATCTAGTGAGTTGGGAAAACCCTACAGACAGATTGGTGCTTGGGCTAGAATTACTCAAGGATATGGAAGACCACATGGTTAGAATTAAGCAGAATTTAAAGGCAGCTCAAGATAGACAGAAAAATTATGCAGATAAGAATAGGACATCTAGAGAATTTAAAGTGGGAGGGCATGTGATTTTAAATGTGAACCCCAAGAAGAGATCTTTGAATTTGGGTAGTTGTACAAAGCTAACAACCCAATTATGTGGTCCATTTGAGATATTGGATAGAATAGGGCCAGTTGCATACATGCTTGCATTGCCTACTTCCATGAATGTGCAAATGTATTTCATGTCTCTTTGCTAAAACAATATGTACATAATCCTAATCATGTTATTGATTTGCATCTGATTCAAGTAGAGACATAGAAAGGATTTCAAGTCCATCCAATGTGAATATTGGACAGAAAAGTCAAAATCCTCTGGAATTGAGTCATAGAGATGGTAAAAGTCTACTGGGCCTACTACAGTCTCGAGGATGCTACTTGGGAGCATTAATATTCCATGTGGGCAGAGTACCTGCAACTTTTTGAATAAATTTCAAAATTTTGATTTTTTGGTTTGTATATGCACCAAGGACAATGCCAAATAAAGGGGATGGAAATGCGATACCCCAATTTTGAGCCCTATATTAAATAATGTATTTTGTTAATTAAAGGATAGAGTTACCAAACAATTAAAAGAGGCCAGTGTTCCTAAGAAATGTAATGTTTTTATTATTAATAATAATAAATACATCCTTGGATGCTAGACGGACAAGGAAAAGAGTTATAGGGGGCTATGATTCCAGAAGAGAGCGGGCTTGAGGGGCTAAGTGATTATTTTATATTTTATTTACCCATTTGTGTTTTAATGGAGAATAAAAACTACATGAGATTCTTGGGGGGAAGGGTATGTGGTTCCTTAGTTCCAAGAAATACATAAACCCATGTTTGGTCTATTGTGGGGGTTCTTCTTCACTAACTCACTCATTGTTCATTGTTCACACTTTTCATTGTGTTCTCTCTCCAATTATTCTTTCACCCACTCATATTTCATCATTTGTTTTATTGTCTTGGTAAAGGAAAACACATTGTTGGAGAGGAGCCAAGGTTTTGTTGGCTGTAAAGACTGTTGGTGTATTCCAACCATGAATTAATGCCTACATGTTTGAGATTCTTTGGCATGTGTTCCATTTTTCTAACAGCTGTGAATCCTAAGAGTCCCAACATGGAGATTCTTCACCAGATGCATTGGAGCCCTGGAAGTATATCGACATCCTGAGGGACTACGTGGAAAATAAGGGGGGGCATTCTCTTAGGTTGTGCAGGTTGGGTAGAAGAGAGATGGTGTACTTTGGATTGTTGTGGGTGCTGAAAAATGTTTTGAGAGCTTGAGTGCTAATTGCTTTGGGAAGTTGAGTGACACCTTGGAACCGTCCTTGTGGATTCATAGCCATGGATCGGGGGTGACATTGTTGTTTATACTTGGAACAACAATGTCTACGGTTGGGTGGAACATCCTTGGTCTGCATCCAATTGGTGATTCATTTCATGAAAGATAAGTTCTCTCTATCATGGTTTTATTTACCTGTGTATTTATTATGTTGTGTATTTATCTATCTATGAAATTTGTATCTATAATATGCATGCTTGTTGGTTATGGTTGTGCATGACATATGTCTCATTTATTTATTTTGTAGCATGAATATTTAACTCTGCATGTGAATATTTCATGCATCTTTATTCATTATAATTTGATAAGAATTTGAAATTAGTCTAGAAGCGGGCCTGAAGTAGCATTCTCAACCTGTGGGTGGAAGGGTACGTTACACTTGGCAACTTTCACATTCATCAATGGAGATGGACACCTTGGAATTCACACATATGGAGTGGTTGCATACATGCACAATCTTGGAGGAAAGATTCCATGTGGACACTTGGAATTTGAATTGGATTGATGCCTATTTTTGGTGGTGTCCGCTTCATGAGAATTATTTGGTGTATACTACTATTGTTTTTGGATGAGGGTGAATTGCATTGGGGAGGATAGTTTCCACATGTTGTAACATGGTCAACCATGGATTGAGGAGAGATCTAACTAATTCATTCTTATAATATTTATTTGACTTGTCTTGGATTTAGTTAGAAAACAACCATATTTTATTCTATAAGAGAAGATCCTCACTCTATAAAGAAGAATTCTCTCTCTCCATTGTAAAGGGTGGAGAATTTTGGAATTTAGGAGCTCTCCTCTTGGTCTACAATGTAGAACATTTTGGCAAGCTTAATGGAGAATTTGAAGTAAATTTTCATTTGATGTAAGGCTTTATTGTGCACTCATATTTTATGTGTTGATTTTGTATTATGAAACCCTTGTAACATGTTGTGATTGCAATTATAATGAACCATGCTTCATTTTGGATAGAGTAATGCGAGGTTTCAAATCTCTTATTCTATTGTGATTATGTTATCCTACATGATTTTTATTATTGGTTCTTGGAGTCTTAACTAGGATGGGAATTCAACCTTTTGTCAAATTTAGGTAATGAGAACCATTAATTGCTTATGGATTTAGAATATAGCAATTGTTTCTACCATAAGAGATTCGTTAATGTGTAACAAAAATATTTATAATCACTTTAGAAAAAAGCATACACGCATACACATAAAATTCATACACTTTGAAATTCATATATTCATGAATATAAATGCAGAGACAATGATATTCATAAAACATGTGCCATGAAATGTGTGTGTGTGTGTGTGTGTGTGTGTGTGTGTGATCAACATCGTCTAAATTGTTCATTTTTTTTGAAATGGCACCTCGTGCCCAATATACAAAATGAGAGCAAGTTCCCTAACATAAAAAATAACTAGATAGTCACCTAGATACAAAATAGTAGTTATTGGTCAATCATTGACCACATCCACCCTCACCACCCTTAAGAGAATCCTGGAAATGTTTCTTTATTCTCTTTCTTGAAGAAGCAGCTCGATTGGATTTGGTCCTGGGAATGCTTCGTCTCTCTGGAGACTGCACAAAGAAAAAACATTGTTACAAGTTTTTTTCCTAAATGAATTAAAAGACATACAAAATGATACTTTATAATTTAACATAAGACAACTCACCACATATGGGATTGAAAATCGTGAGGGTGTTAGAATCCTTCATGACCCTAATTTCTTAGCGATGCCATGCTACATCATTTACAAGGATCAAATCATCGAAATTAAACAAATATTCATAAAATCAAATTCATGATACATAAAAAATTATCATCAACAAATTATATCACTGTAAATATATCAGGCCTCGATGGAGAGTTGTTGGTAGGTGGAGAACTTGAAAATACAACATTCTCTGAGGAAACCTCGATAGTGGTAACCTCGATGGATGGGGCCATTGCAAATGGTGGTGGGGATGGGTGGCATACAAATGCATCAAATGTGGATGGATGCGATGTAAGAGGTGGTGCAGATGGGTGGCCTATGGGTGCACCACTGAGGATGCACTGAATAATAAAGATGCTAGGGGTGGGTGGAAATGGACCCCCACAGGATATACAAGTGATGGAAAATCCATTGGCCTAGATTAATGTAACACATGAGTAGAGGCTAGGTGCCCACAAAGTGGACTAATACTATAACTAGTGAATATGTCAACAGCCTACAAACATACTAATAATATTTAACTATTAGTACCAAATAGTAAAATTCAACAATATAAATACAACAAATTTGATATTTAAACGATATTTAACTATACACATGATACCTGTGATGCATGTGACTTGTCCATCCTAGATGAAAATTCCTCGGCATTGTCTAGTCCCACAACCTATAGAAACACAAGAACATTAAAAATTAGAGGATGCCATAACATAAAAAAAATACCATGGTGAATTTATCAAATGTGATACAAACCTATGTATGGGGTATTCTAAATGAGAAAGATACCTCTACTACTGCATTAGTGGTGGAGACATGCACTGATGCATCCATGGGTGTAGAGGCTTTGTTACTGATCCAGATGATTTTCGGCACAAAATGAGAGTGGACATATCATACAAAATTTACAAAGATATATCAATAATATAAGAAAGATATATCAAATATATAAAAATAGGCACATATATACAATAATACATAATTTCTAGTAGTGAGAGAAATGTATAGAATTGTAAAAATACAGAGTGAATGAACTTACTACAATGGCGGTAGCTTATCTCTATGAAGAGATGTGACAACTATTCTCATTCGTAAGAAGATGATTGTTACAATGAGGCTCCAAATGAATTTTTAACGTAAGTAAAATACAAAACCCTAGCCCCGAAAGATGAAAATCCAAAAGGTTTGCGGGCCCCGATGGGGGTAGTTAATACATCAACTTCCCGAGGGAATAATTTTTTCATATGATCTCTATTTGGGGCATTTGATACATCGTTGGAAATATTTAGTCGAAAAGAGAATATTCTGATTGGCCTAGGCTTGTGTTTTTAATAGTCTCTTGGGCCTCAAATCCCCAAAAAAATGTCATTTAGGGCCTCAAAATGGCCCCCAAAGTTTGGGACCCAAACAAATGTCGAAACACTGTCGAGGTAGAAAAATCTATTTTGAGCCAGTGTAATAGGTGGGGAGCCACTAATATTTATCTGTATTAGATACATAGACGTAACAACTGCAAACAAAAATAATGATATAGCAATATAAATATACATAATACAATATAAACATATAATGATGAAGAACATAGAGATGGTTAAGATACTAACCTCCTCCATAAAGTTCTGTTGTCGACTAGCCTCCATAGGGCAATAGTATTTCTAGCTACAAATAAATAATCCTCGAGGTTTACATGGACTACTGCTATGTCCATGTGCCCTCTCCTCACTCCACTCTTTTGTATGCGGTGAAGCCCCGACCCCTCTATCAATGTCATCAACAAACACCTCCTGACAAGATAGTGAAACAATGCTACCTTGTTGCACTAGGATCCGAGTCAATGATGATATAGCTAATTATACCTCTTGCAAGCTCTCTGCACATGAGGATTCTAGGTAGGGGGTCCAAGCCTTCGCTTGGGGGGACAAGGACCTAACATGGGATTGCACCTAGCATTCTCTCAGTCCTGTGTAGACCCTCGACCCACCCCTAGAATTCATCGATGTCAAAGTAGTTGACATGCTGACCCAAAATAAATTCATCCGACAATTTTTTCATAAAATATAAATGCAGTTCCCTATTATTGCAGGACGGTTTATCAAATACCATGTACCACCTATCCATCCAGCCGTGACTAATTTGTGGGTGGACTCACTAGTCAATGAAAATGTGTCTATGGGTCACAGGTGGTTTTTGTTGAGATCGAGGATCAATAAAAATAGACATCAATTGTTTTTTTTATATACCTATGTATCCAACTTTATTTCTATCCAATTAAGAGTTGTAATACTCAAACATTATTTCCCTATATTCAAAAATAAAAGTCAATTTCCCTTGGGCACTTCTAATGGACCTCACAATGGAATCCAAAGAAGTGGCCAAGGAATCTATGCTTGGTTCTCTCGTTCCCCTTAATTGATTTACAAGTATTCTTAATGTGTACAACCCCTTATTAATTTGGGTGTTTAAGTTGGGTTGTTGTGGTGGGTTGGGGTTTTCCTCGCCTTGGTCTATTGGTTGGTGGTTTAGATTGTATATGTGTTCCATTTTGTAATATATGATGCATTTAAAAAAAAAAAAAAAAAA
>SNQJ01S0015330.1:61716-75249 GCA_010110895.2 Picea sitchensis
AAAGGTACTACAGACAACAATTTCATTTTATCCCAACAAAATCATTAACATAATTTTGTGTAAAACAAAGAAAAACTATGCTTTATCTTTACAATGAACTTGAAAAAAGCTATACAAGATTAGTGAATTGTTGAGATATTTACATTCAAGTATTAATTATGTGTAGTGAACCTGGCTAATAAGTGTTCAATATCATTGGGATTTACATCTATAACCCATCACTAATTTTTTTTTATTTTTTCAAAGCCAAGAGGAAATGACAAAAAATCAACCATACCTTTCTTGCAATAGAAACTATGGCAAGATCCTGGGTTTTTATCTTCCTCTATTAGTCTCGTTTTCATTCTAAAATTGGGAAAAATGTGAGTGTGGTGTGCAAATGAGCATAAATTGTGCTCATCGTCCCTGAAAACTGGGCACAAGAGGAATGCATTCATGTTCATGTCGACAAACCTACGTGGCATGTTGACTGGAGGTTCGGGCCTTACCAAACGTATAGGATTAGGAACATTGTGTGTTCCTGAGAATGTGCACATGTTCCTATGAGTGTGTGTTCATGCTGACCCCCTTGCCATGTTTTCTTTCACCAACTTTGTGCACTCACCCTTAAGAGATGCACATAAGTGAGGCACCATAAATGGTGAACATAAGTGATGTAATATAAATAACACACATAATAAACACACTCATTCACCGTACATGATGTAGTTAAGTGACACACCATATGCAATGCAGCTTGAGAAATATACATAACTAGTGACACATTGCAATTGATGCATAATAAGCGATGCACTTATAAAAATACACAATAAATGTCATTTGTGATAAGATACACATGTATAGTTTATTTTCTTCCATGAGTATGTTAATGGTGTCTCTTATGTGCATGCATATTTCAATGGGCGGGTTGTTGGTAGGTGGATTATATTGTATGTTGTTTCAGATTATATTGAGAAAAAAATGAGATACAAACAAAATGATAGAAGAGAACATAGAAATATAGTGGAAGCCAACTTCTATTAATGCATAAAATAACATAATAGTGTAGAACAAAGAAAAACTATGCTTTATATTTACAATGAACTTGAAAAAAACAATACAAGATTAGTGAATTGTTGAGAGATTTACATTCAAGTATTAAATATGTGTAGTGAACCTAGCTAATAAGTGTTCAATATCACTGGGATTTACATCCATAACCCATGACTAATTGTTTTTTTTTTTTGCAAAGCCAAGAGGAAATGACAAAAAATCAACCATACCTTTCTTGCAATGGACATGGTGGCAAGATCCTGGGTTTTTCTCTTCCTCTTTTAGTCTCATTTTCATTCTACAATTGGGAGAAATATGAGTGTGGTGTGAAAATGAGCATAAAATGTTCCCGTCATCCCTTAAAAATTGGGCACAACAGGAATGCATTCACGTTCATGTCGACGAACCTACGTGGCATGTTTTCTGGAGGTTTGGGCCTTACCAAACCTATAGGATTAGGAACACTGTTTGTTTCTGAGAATGTGCACATGTTCCTATGAGCGTGCATTCATGCTGACCCCCTTGCCATGTTTTCTTTCACCAACTTTTTTCACTCACCCTTAAGAGATGCACATAAGTGAGGCACCATAAATGGTGAACATAAGCGATGTACTATAAATAAAACACATAATAAACAAACTCATTCGCCATACATGATGTAGTTAAGTGACACACCATATGCAATGTAGCTTGAGAAATATACATAACTAGTGACACATTGCAAGTGATGCATAATAAGTGATGCACTTATGAAAATACACAATAAATGCCATTCATGATAAGATACACATGTATAGTTTATTTTCTTCCATGAGTATGTTAATGGTGTCTCTTATGTGCATGCATATTTCAATAGGCAGGTTGTTGGTAGGTGGATTATATTGTATGTTGTTTCAAATTATATTGAGAAAAAAATGAGATACAAACAAAACTATAGAAGAGAACATAGAAAGATAGTGGAACCCAACTTCTATTAATGAATAAAATATCATAATAGTGTAGAACACAAACTGGCTAGAATGGCGGTAGCTTATCTCTGAAGAGAAAGATATGTTAGCTACGCTTATTCATGTAAAGGTAATAAAATGGGCCACATGAATGGAATTTCAACATAAACCAAGAACACTAAAGGTTCAAAAATCAAACCCTAGGAGGTGAAGCACCAAAAGTCTTCTAGGAATTGAAGTGGTTAGTTGATGCGTCAACTTCCAAGGGTTCTACGTTTGCATACAATTTTCATTTAGGGTGTTTAGTAGCTTGTTCGAAAAATTTAATTGAGAAGTACAATTATTGGTAGGGCCTAATATGCCATGGAAACCATAGGCCCCCAAAATGGCCAAAATATATTGTGTAGGGCCTCAAAATGGCCCCATAAGCTTAGGACCTAAAAATCATAAAAAAATGATGAAGATGGAGAACAATGATGAGTCAATGGAAGAGGTGGATGGACACCGATATCCACCTAGATAACATGTGGATTAGGTGTTGTCTATCTCTTTTTCCTAAGAAGGGAAAAAAACCAACATTAAGAGAGAAAGTCTTGTGGGAAACAAGAAAGATTCTCCCAAATTTTTATATAGGCAATATTCCTCTCTTGATATATGGAAGATTGTTCTTATGACCTTAGACGAATGCAATGGGTGAGTAATTAATACAAAACCACAACAAATATTCCAATAAAAATCTTATATAGCATATTTACTTGTAAAGTACATTATCTCATTCAAGAAAAATGGATAAATATGACTAGAAAAGATTTTTATCTACAAGGTTTGCTTTCAATAGATATTTTACCTTTTTCTTAAAATAATGTGCACCCAGAATCAGATATAACTTTACAAGATGAAATGAAAAATGAGAAGGTCAATAAATAACTTTAAATGACTTCTTCATTAATACCAAAGGGTTTGAAAAACATAATGTGCTAAAGAATCCATTGATATCATTGTTGGATAGGCGGTTTTGGATGCAATTTTGGGAGAAAAAACCTAAGGATAAGAAAGTGCACATGAGAAAGTGTGTCGAAGGAAGGATAGCACACATGATGAAGATAATGCACATACATCAAGATAAATCAAGATACTGAGAGGAGAAAGTGTGAAGGACGATAGTGCACCTTTACAGAAATAGAAGAGCAATAGAAAATTTGTATAAAGAGCGAGAAGTAGAAGAAAGAAAACAACCAGTGAATTGAAGTTGGACACGCCATGCATTACTAGGTTATTTTGGGATAGATAAGAATAGGGATTTAAGCCCTAGATTTTGGGTATAAATATGTAATGGGTGGGGTTAAAAAGAGTCTAGAAAGAGAGGTCTAGAGAGAATCTGTAGAATCTATAGAGGTTTGGATTATGCAAGAATCATCAATGTAATACGTTGATAAGATTTATAAAGAAAGAGTTGAGAGATAATTTTGCATCTTGTATTGTTTATTTATTTATGTGTGTTTATGAATGATGTTGTTATATTTCGTAGACTAGATTTAGTTTATTGATTGATTATGGTGAAATATTCATGAATGGTTGTGATAATGCATGTAATAATAAAGCACATACATAAGATAGAAGAAGGAATAATGACTAGGATATACACCTCCCTTTCCCTTACTCTTGCAGAAGCATGGTTCATGAAGTCCCCATACATACCTCGGGTGAGACTTCATCTGCGGAAGTAGGCGATGCCAAAAGGGTCAATGTTTTGTGGATTTTTTGGTCATAGTTAACCAAAACCTTGGGTCTTACAACCCGTGCGTAGACCAGAGTAAGCCCAACAAATGGTTTCATTGTCGGGAGAAGAACATTGCAATTGAGGGAATGTTTTGAAAGATGACTAACAAGGAGATCATTGATTGGTTGGAATGAAAAGAATGGGAATTCACATGACAAGAGAAAAACAAACCCTCATATGACTGACAAGAAATGGATGCAAAGGTATGTGTTCACAGGTTTGCATGAAATTTTCTTTGGCAAGTTTCCAAAAAATTTCACCAAATAAATAGAGAGGTTGGTAGAGAAGACATGAAATTTTATTGTTGCAATGCCAAAGAATTGAACTCCTGAATTGGTAAGACAGATGAACTCGGTAAGTAACCCAACTACTCGAGAATTTGATTTTTGGTTAGATAGTGTAATGTGGGGTTATGTTACAGAATTTCTAGTAGATTTCATTCAATCATACAATGTTTCTGAAAGATAATTTTTCAAAGGTTCCTGCAGGAGGTTCTTGAAATCATTGAATATGTGGATAAATATGTTTTTATGTGAAAAAAACGTGACGATAATTAATTTTAACAACTAAGAGGGATTTGCACACATAGGGGGAGCCGGAGGATGAAATGAGGGTCATCTAAGAGAAGGAAGCAATGAACAAGGAGGGAAGGCACTGAGGATGCAAGAATGAAACATATCAAAGGAAGAGTACAATTTTGGAGAGTTGCGCAGAGGAAGAAGGTACAAGAGAGAAAATATTGGGGTTGGGAGAGAAGAGCAACACAATGATCCAAAGGAAAGAGAACCTTGTGCACTAGTTTGAATCGTAGAGATATCATATATAAGAGGTGAAAAAGAGGGGCTTCAGTCCAGTCTAGTAACTGAAAAGCCAGTAATTCCTACTTAGACAAGATGTTGTGCTGAATCCATGATCCCATGTGCATCACCACAATCAAATATAACATTTGAATACTTGTCAAAATACATCATAGTTAGTCGAGGAGTACAAAATAGTAGTAGTCAGAATAGTGGGAGCAGTGTGCTGAGTCAAAGTTAGAATCTGAGTCCATCATCATCACCAAGAGGAGGAACTATACAAGCCAACATAGTGGTAGTAAATAATACTCTTAGACTTCCCAAATTCAAGGGAGTAGGGTTAGAGGACCTAGAAAAACAGTTGTTTGTGTGAGAAACAATTTGGGTTGCTAAAAACATATAGGATGATGCCTTGAAAATTGCACAGTTAGCAACGAAATTTATAGGTTGTTAAATGGTATGGTATATGAAGTTACAAAGAATTATGCCTACAGGACAAGCCAAGAATTTGGTTGAGATAAAAAAAACCGTTATTAAAGGAGTTCAAATATTCAAAGTCAGAGTCGTAGTACATCACCGAGCTAAAAGAGATCAAACAGGTGCAAACAAAGTTCGTATCAGATTTTGATCAGTGCTTTAATTATGTGATGGGGAGATTGAATTTCCAAATTCGAAATCAATGACATCAAAAGTGGTTTATTTCCAAACTTCTACCACACATTCGAAGGCTCCTGATTCAACATAAGGTTACATCACAACTTGAGGTGCTGGAGATTGCAATGAAACTAGAAGCATCTCCAGCAGGAGATACGAGAGGAATGACACAATTTCAAATGTAGTTGGCTTCATTGATAATTCAATTGGTTGATATTATAAAAGGAAAGGAGAAATGAGAAAAAGTGTGGTGTACCAAATGTAGAACACAGGGCCTTCACAAGGATGAATTCCTAGTAGAGGGACTTTTGGTAGAGGCGAACGTAGATCGATTATTTGTTATAACTGTAATCAACCTTGACACTTGGCCTGTGAGTGACAGAATATGTGTATGATGTGCACATACTGCAGAGCACTGGATCACATGAAATAGGACTATCCCCAACTAGTTGTGAAATGGAAATCCATAGGAAACCCAATTCTGACTCCAAATCAGAATGTACATATGATATCAACTGAAAGACACAACAAAGGACCAAAAATCATAGTCCTTACACATGGAGGAGCTAGAACATGCATGGACATGGAAACTTGAGGAAACCATACGAATAAATGGATAAGGAAGTCAACAAGGCCTATACCAACATTCGATCCACAATAGGAAAAAAATATGTATCATAGTGCAAGGAAGGAAATAATTTGACCACATGGAGGAGCATCAACATCCTCCTTGCCTCATATAGAATATAGAGTTGTACCAAATAAATCAAGTGTGCAGGTAAGTATACTGATAGATTTCTTAAAGAGTTGTGTAGAACTAATGTAGGATATAACTATACTAAGTATGTTATATAACATGATTGATCACTCCACAAAAGGAAGGGAAACATCTGTCACACAAACAATGGTAAACCAAGTACTGCACAGGAAGAGAACCAACAAAGAATTTAGGTTTAATGCACAAATTTGAGAGTACGATGTGGATAATTTTATTTTGGATTTAGGATATGATGTGAATGTGCTACCCAAGAAGACATGGGAGATGATGAGATAATCAAATCTAGTATGGTCCTTTGTTAAATTAAGGCTCATGAACCAACATAAGATAGTCTTGATTGGGCGAATGGCAAGATTACCTATGAACATAGATGGTGTGTGCAACATGGAAAATTTTGAATTTATTGAGATAGTAGATTATAGTGAAATGTATCCAACACTAATGGGCTTGCAATATGAATTTGATAACCAAGAAATTATTAACTTGAAGAAGAGGGAGATGATATTCGAGGTTGGGGACCTGGAAGTTATTGCACCTTTGGACCCAATAGAAGGGTAGAGATACACAGAGACAGCAAGAGGAAAGTGAATTGACAACTTATGCAATATAACTACATGGATGGAAGACTATGTCGAATCGACAATGAACGGTGCGTTGAGTTGGAGAAGTGTTAGCTCATGCACATTTGATTTAGAAGTTGTTCTAGAAAATTGGCAGCAGAGGATGCAAGAAGTGTCAACTAAACGATTTGCATGGATAAATAGATCGTTGTGCTATATTAGAATGGAGTTATATGATCCACCTAGGTATGATGGACTGAATGGGATTGACATATTTATAAAATAATTTGAGTTACAAGTACCTGAACCACAAATATTGTTGGCACTAGATGTCATCTTAAAGGAAACACCAGCTAGATGGTGGGATGCACAAAGAAAGGAGATGAAAGACCGGGCACAGTGTAGTAGGCTTATGCATATACACTTTGTCCCCGAGGAAGACGAAATTGTGTAGAAATACATAGGGGAGAATGAACCAATAGGTCACATAGAAATTTGTAGGGCCTTATGGAACGTAGTATCGAAAATAGAGTGGACACACATATTCATACACATGTTGGATACAATCCCCAAAAATTGGTTTTTAGAATTGGAGATGCATAGGGAGACAACAAGTTCAGAAGCATTGGTCTAGAGATTCGAAATCATATTCACATTTGAACATGAGTATCCCCCATACATACAACACTACAACCCATTCAAACAAATATCTTATCGAAGGTAGATACGATGGAAGTAGTACCCTTATGAAGTGCACACAAATATAAGATAACGGTCCAAAAGCTATTAGAATGCTATAATGTAACAAAGGAAGAATATGAGGAAGAGGATACCAAGAATGTCCAAATACTTTAGACAGAAGGAACATGCGCAATAGAAGGGTCATATCTTGCATCTGTTGTGTAGTGTCCCCAAGGCCGATCCCATTGTAAACCATGTTCTGAAAGGAATTGTGATTATGTTTTATAGGCTGGTGAGCCAAGTTCTTATAAGTTGGAGGCTTATGTGGGTGTTAGGACAGGGAGCCTAAGTGTTGAAGGCCATGAGCTTGCAGTTGTATATGTAATCATGCAGAACAATTAATAAAATATAAACACTGCGAGGTGCAGACCGACCATGATGAATGAGTGAAGGGGGACTAAGCATCCATAGAGTGGGCAAGGAATTAGGGGCTGGAAGGTGGGAAAGGGGGCTAAGTGTTGAGCCTAGGGGCATAAGCCTGGGAATAATATTTTAATATTATCCCAAAGAGACATGTGCATTTATGTTTTATCCTAAGTTTTGGCAAGAGAGGATGTACAAGGGTGATGCGTTCCAGTGGAACGCATGCAGTTCCAAGGGTGACAAGTGTCAACCCTGGTGCATGCAAATAAAACGGCCAAGAGGAGCTATGAGAGGGATTCTCCTCCATTCTACCGGACGGTCTGAAGGTGAACGATCGGACCTATGAAAAAGAATACCCTAGTGCATCCCTGAAAGCTGAAAAGCCTGGGTTGACTTCTGAGATAGTCGGTACCACCCTTGTCTGAACAGTTTGAACCTATGTTGACCCTACGTGGATTGTTTGTCAAGAATCCCCAACAACCAGAGCGTCAGTCTATTTTATGCTGGCAGATTGGGAAATAGAAGTGACTAGCCATTGTTGAACCTATTGGGAAGCCCGTGTCTGTTTTCCCGTGAGTTGTTGTGACCAAGCAGTGTTGGACTGCATGGGGTCTTGTTGGCCAGTGGTGCAACGCTCTCTCTAGGTGAGAGAGGTGATTGAGGTTGGAAGAACATGTTGTTGGCCTGTGAGTGATTCTCTCCAGGTGAGAGAGTGCACGAAGGAAGGAGAGGACTCCTGGAAGGAACCCTGTAGCTGCCACAGAGCTCAGAGACTTCCAGTCCGGCCTATTCCTGTAACCCAAGGCAAGGGAGATTAACAGCCGAAGGACTGTCCAGGTGACAGAGAAGGTGTATACTCCTGGGGTGGAACAGGAATGTGGGGAATGAGGGTCTGTGGACAGTGAGCGTGGGAGGTTCCTTGGAGAGAATCCCTTCCTTGTGGTTGTGTGTTGTTTTCCCTGTAACCTCAGCCTAGCCTAGGATTCCTTGCCTTGGGGTGGAGCTTAGTCCCAACTTGGGAGTGACCCACTGGTGAGCTGATGAGCAGTGTGGTCTAAGGCTAGGAGGTTTGTGGAAGGCCTGCACTTGGTTGGTGGAATCTACCACTGTTTTACAGATAAGTACCAGATGATGCTTTAAATATGTTTTGTATCTCTGTGTATTATAATTATCATGCATTCTACTGTGGATTTGGATTAATGTATTTTCCATGGATTATTTATGTTAAAAATGATTCTTATGCTTACTATGAGCTTAAATGTATTTCTTTGCTTAAATGCATGCGATTAATTATGAATGAGAATGTGTTATTCCGCGTAGTAACACCTACACGGTGGCCAAGGTGCGCTATAGTTATTCTGGGTTATCTACCAAGTGGTGTTATAGTAACCTTGGTAGCTGAGTGAAAGGGGTGTTACAGTTTGGTATAAGAGCGATTAAAAAAAGTAGCAGAAAAGGTGTGATACAGTTTGGTATCAGAATCAAGGTTTCGACACTAAGCCTAGATGGGCCAGTGGAGTGGTCTTTGGACCGAGAATGCGAAGGTAAATTGGGTCTGGAAGGCCAATTTTGGACCCTGGTTTGCTCCAAAGTGTCAAGGAGTTACTTGACGAGTTTTTAAGCTTAGGAGGTATAGCAGAGTTATGAAATTGTCGCCGGTGTGGTATAAGTCCACAGGGAGAGAGGACTCCACACCAGAAGTGTAGGAGCTTTAGGATATGTTCGGGAGGGAAGGCGAACCCTCATGACCGTTAGACCTGGAAAGTGTGCACGGGGTTTAAATCCCTTTGGAATTTCACAGGAGTGTGGAAATTGCGATACACAAAATCCAAAATTAGTCAGGTCCGTCCATCTCGAAGGGACAGGTGGCGATAATAAAGAGCCCATCGACATTTCGCATGTCGAAATATCAGGATATCAGCATTCGTGAAATCAGGAGTCACGATGATAGGACGTCGAGAATTTTCATGGTAAAAGTCCCGGGAATGATCCGAGCCATCTGTTTGTGGGGACATGTGGCGGAGATCGAGCGACCCATCGGTATATTGGCTACCGGGGTTTTGAGTCAACATAGAAATTTGTCATCGGGGAATCGAAAGTTGTGAAATCCTGAGATTGGATCTGAGTCGTCCGTCAATTGGGACATGTGGGTGAGATTGGGAGACCATTGGCATATCAGGGTTCGTCTTTTCGCGAATCCTGAAGACAAGGAAACCGGAGCATTTGAAATCGTGAAATCGTGAAATAGCAAGAAGCGGCAAGGACCGTCCATTCTTGGGGATGCGTGGCCGAGATCGAGGCAGTAGGGAAAGTTCTGAAAGGAGAGTCATCCATCGAGGAATTGGGATTCATGGAATCGCGAATCTTGAGGACATATGTGTTTCGGCATTGGAAAGTCTGAAACCCCGATAGGAGGTATGACTGTGGTCATATAAGGGGAGGTCGTGTGAACCACGAGTCTGGCCCGGAGGGCTAATAGGAGTTAGAGTGCATCGGTGTTTGGAAGCACAAAATTCCGAAAGGATCTATGCCGTAGATCTGAGAAAGATCTGACCATTGGATTTTCTAGGAATGGATGTGGACACATGGAGATGTATCACATACCAGTGGGTCCAGAAGAGAAGCGAGAGAGGTGGGACCCGATGACGTCATTAAAAAGTGACATGGGGCCTCATGAACGTACCACATGCCATGGTGGTGAAGGGAGACAACTGTGCTTTGGGCCCGGAGAATAAAGTAATTTGAGATTTCAGGGACTCGCGAGATAAGGGCATGGGAGCTTGATATTCAAACTCACGAAGTCGCGAAGTAGAGAGAACTAGAGGAGAAAAGTCAACATCGCTTCTCAGGGTTTCGTGAAAGGGAGGCACCAGGGTTGGATTCCACATCTCATGAAGGTGCGAGTAGCGAAGAGTGCTAGCACTTAGCCCTAGACTACGGTCATGCGTAGCAGACGCTAGCGAGGAGGGAGCCATACCCGTGTCACATCTCGGGTATCAGTGGTTAGAGGAAATGAGTCGAGGGTCTTCGACTCACGAACTCGCGAGATCGCGAGTTGAAGAAAGGGTGACTATTGTTACGAATATTTAACTGTTATATCTTCGTGGACTGAAAACCCAAAGTCCCGGGTACCGAAAACCCAAAGGCCGAAAATCCCAAAATGCTGAAAACGAAAGTTTCGAAAACCCGAAAATTGCAGAGCCGAGCAGAGCTCAGAAAAGTCATGAAATTGAAACATTTTATTAACATCGATTGTTATGAAAGATGAGGAATTGTCAAGAAACAAAGGCCTGACAAATTCTAATCGTCTACACATTTGTATTGCAGAAGGTTGACGAGTGCCAGAACTGATTTGAATTGCCACAAAGTGCAAAGAAATGGAAGAGACACATAATTCTTCCAATTCAAAAAACGAAGCTCAGAAGAGATAGCGTGGAACTTTTGGTATGAAGAGTGTGCATATCCAGCGCAAGGAGTGCTTATAGAGGTAACCTGTTTTAAGTTTGAAAGACTCCAGGAGACGAGCGTAGAGGGTGCCAGGAGGACACCAGAAAGTCTTTTGGAAAACAATGAAGGTTCAAGTCCCTTTGAGACTGATTAAGTTCAAAGCTCTGAGAGAAATAGAGCAAGTTCACACGCCGAGCGCAAGTGTGCGGTAAGCTGAAGTTAAAATTTCACTAACCGAAGCTCAGAAGGGAAAACACCATCGAAGCCTTCGAATTATTCGAAATCCTTCAAGTTAGGGAGGAAGTCAATTCTAGAATAATTGATGCCAAGATATTTGGAAAGAAGTCATTTAGAATTTGAACGAATGGTCAGAATTCTCTGTGGAGAACTCGCGAAATCGCGGGGACCGTAAGATAGCCAGAAGTTGTAAGGTGGTTAGTGGATGGAGAAACACACCACTCTAGGATCCAGAATAAAGTGGGTCGTTGATCGTGGTTGGTTTGAACCGTTGGATCATTTCGTAAATTCAGGGATCGTGAAATTGGAGCGCAGGCCAAATTCTTGGTCACTCCAAGTCCCGAATCGAGAAAAGAGATTAACAAGGATAGAATTAGAAGGTGGATTTCTTCCAGGAAGAAGTGACAAAAACTCGTGAGCCGTCAGATCTAGCCAAATGCGAGGAAGATAACTCTAAGATTTATTTAGTACTCGAAGTCTCACGGGAGGTATTGAACCATCGATCTCAGGAATATCGAACCGTTGATTCCTTTCATTGGGAATTCGGAGAATCGAAAGTTGGGAGAACAGAGGAATTTGTTCTCAAAAATCCTGAAATGAAAACTTACGATTCGCAAGGAAAGATCTAGACCATTGAATCACGGTGAGTGTCAGTCGTTGATCTGACACACTTGAATTTCATGAAGACGGAAGTTGAAAGAGGGAAGAGAACTTCTTTCTAATTTCATGAAAGATGAAGTCCCGATTCACGAGAAAAAGGATCCACACCGTTGGATTACGAGGAGCTTTGAGTTGTTGGATCTAACTCACATAGATTTCGGAAAACTAGAGACCGGAAGAAAAGTAGGGGAAACTATTTTTCGAAACCCCGAAACGTGAATTGTTGATTCGCGAGGAATTGACCGGGACCGCCGAACCCGGAAAGTTGTGAACCTTTGATCTGAGGCAACAGGGGTTCAGGAGTTCGGACCTAGGGAGAAAGGAGGAGAGCTAATCCTCGAATTTCGCTAGAAGTCACATCGGTGGAAGTTAAAGGAAGAGCTAGGAGACGCTAGACTCTTGTTTCAGATTTCGTGGATAGAGAGAGTCGAGGGTGACTCATATCGAAACACCCGATATGTGAAATCATGAAACGCCTTTTGGATAGGCACGTGGTCATAGTCAGTGGCCACGTAGGAGAAACTTGTAGGAATCCTAGAAGAATTGAATGCTTCTGGGATCCGCAAGAAAAATGGTCATAGGGAGAAAGAAGTTGCTACAATTTTTGGCAGCAAGTATGTTATGGCTTGTTTGGCTAGCCCAAGGAAAGAATTCTTGCATGTCACAGGTGTTGCTGGTAATTTTCTACCTCATGAAGGAAGCAATAGAGAGATGAAGAGTTGGTTATAAGTCTGATAAAAGAAGCATGAAATCTTCTACTGCTATCAGATATTCAGGTAGTATAATTTTAATGGAAGTCATGCAGGTATGAGTTTTATCACTCTTTTGCATAATTGTTGAAAGGAAATTATGGTAAGAATTTCCTTAGCCAGAGCTATGTTATTAAATCACATGATTATATTATTTGAATGCATACCACCGGATGTGGTAAAGGCTATAGGCCTGTGTTAATTCAAAGCTTTTTAGCTTCTGAATGCACACATCAACATAGTAGAATGTCATGTTAATTTGGTTATGGGGTAATAACCATAGAATTAAAAGATAAGAACTTGTTACAATAATGAATGCAAGAAAGCTAGTCATGTATGAGACCAGGATATGGTTGGATATGGCAAGGTACATATATGGAAATATTCTGAGCCACACCAGGTACTAGAAGCTTCCTACTTTTGAATAAACTTGGGCTGCAACCTTTTTTCTAACACTAATGAATACCGCAGAGTTATATTCTTGGTGTAGTGTTCGGGTCGGAAAGGAAGGCATCCAATTAATTGGAAAGATAATAGGAAGTGTATGGAGAATGTGGCAACACATTGTCCATAATCACAACCCATGGATGGTGAGATACATGACTGATATAGAGAGCATTATGTAATTCAATGCAAGGTGCACGGAATAAGAATGCATTGTGAATCACACTCATGCATAATAAGTGATATAATTGCATACTAAGTGCAATGGTTGAATATGTTTGGTAAGTACATGCATATATATTATTGCATGGAAATAATTATGTTGATGGCTGAAATGTTGCTAA
>SNQJ01S0015330.1:75413-87020 GCA_010110895.2 Picea sitchensis
TGTTCTCTCATGATAACTGCATGTGGTTGATGCAGATGAGATGATGTTGATAAAAGTTAAAATGTTGGCTACAAAGAGTATCTCGGGAAGATGTTGCTTGGAAACCTTTGAGGGTAGTTGGAAATCCTGGAGCCACGGTGCTCTAAGACTTCTGGTCCGACCTGTTGCCAAGCCCAAGGAAGGGAGGTGTATCACCGATGGAGTGTTCTTGTGAAGGTGTATACTCCCGGGTGGATAGGCATGTGGGGAATGAGAGACCATTGGTTGGAGTAGTGTCGAGGTTTGAATGGTTGGAGTGTTGTTGAGGTCTGGTACCTTGGCGTAGACCATGTGGATAAGGATTTTGGACCATGGATATCTTGGGAAGCCATTGCCAGATAGAGTCATAGCTCTGCTACGGGGTGGAAGGTCTCTCAATCAAAAGATAAGTACAATTCTCTATTTATTCTATGTTGTGTATGTTGTATACATTTTTAATGTTATTGAATTTGTTTGTATATACATACATATACATTGCATATATGGTTGCATTATAGCATCCATGACTGTACCTAAGGTGTCTCATATTTCATTACTTAAGAAATAAATATACCTGATGCTAATCATGTAATCGATTGGAATATGATTCAGGTGGAACCAGAAAAGTGTCCTGCAAGTGCATCCTATGCACATATTGGACAGGAAAATAAAACAACTCCGGAATTGAGCTATTGAGCTTGTAAGGGTCCAGTGGACCTGGTACGGTCCTGAGGACGTGACATGGGAGCATGAGGACACTATACGAGCATAATACCCACATATTTTTTAAGATTTTGGAAATCTTGTTGATGTTGTGTGAAAGTTGCACTGAGGATAGTGCAAAAATAAGGGGAGGGGGATTGTAGTGTCCCCAACGCAGAGCCCATTGTAAACCATGTTCTGAAAGGAATTGTGATTATGTTTTATAGGCTGGTGATCCAAGTTCTTATAAGATGGAGGCTTATGTGGTTGTTAGGCTAGGGAGCCTAAGTGTTGAAGGCCAGGAGCCTGCGGTTGTATATGTAATCATGCAGAACAATTAATAAAATATAAACACCGCCAGGTGCAGACTGACCACGATGAATGAGTGAAAGGGAACTGAGCATCCACAGAGTGGGCAAGGAATTAGGGGCTGGAAGGTGGGAAAAGGGGCTAAGTGTTGAGCCTAGGGGGCTTAAACCTGGGAATAATATTTTAATATTATCCCAAAGATACATGTGCATTTATGTTTTATCCTAAGTTTTGGCAAGAGAAGATGTACAAGGGTGATGCGTGTTGGTGGAACGCATGCAGTTCGAAGGGTGACAAGTGTCAGCCCTAGTGCATGCAAATAAAATGGCCAGGAGGAGCCATGAGAGGGATTCTCCTCCATTCTACCGGACGGTCTGAAGGTGAATGATCGAACCTCTGAAAAATAATACCCTGGTGCATCCCTGAAAGTCGAAAATCCTGGGTTGACTTCTGAGATAGCTGGTACCACACCTGTCTGAACAGTTCGAACCTCTGTTGACCCTGCGTGGATTTTTTGTAACACATCGTCGACAACCAAAGTGTGAGTCTATTCTATGCTAGCGGATTGGGAAATAGAAGTGACCAGCCATTGTTGAACATGTTGGGAAGCCCATGTTTGTTTTCCCGTGAGTTGTTGTGACCACGCAGTGCTGGACTGCATGGGGTCTTGTTGGCCAGTGGTGCAACGCTCTCTCTAGGTGAGAGAGGTGATTAAGGTTGGAAGAACAGGTTGTTGGCCTGTGAGTGATTCTCTCCAGGTGAGAGAGTGCGCGAAGGAAGGAGAGGACTCCTGGAAGGAACCCTGTAGCTGCCACAGAGCTCAGAGACTTCCAGTCTGGCCTATTCCTGTAACCCAAGGCAAGGGAGATTAGCAGTCGAAGGATTGTTTAGGTGATAGAGAAGGTGTATACTTCTGGGGTGGAACATGCATGTGGGGAATGAGGGTTTGTGGACAGTGAGCGTGGGAGGTTCCTTGGAGAGAATCCCTTCCTTATGGTTGTGTGTTGTTTTCCCTGTAACCTTAGCCTAGACTAGGATTCCTTTCCTTGGGGTGGATCTTAGTCCCAGCTCGGGGGTGACCCACTGCTGAGCTGATGAGCAGTGTGGTCTAAGGCTGGGAGGTTCGTGGAAGGCATGCACTTGGTTGGTGGAATCTACCACTATTTTACAGATAAGTACCAAATGATGTTTTAAATATGTTTTGTATCTCTGTGTATTATAATTATCATGCATTCTGCTGTGCATTTGGATTAATGTATTTGCCATGGATTATTTATGTTAAAATTGATTCTTATGCTTACTCTGAGCTTAAATGTATTTCTTTTCTTAAATGCATGCGATTAATTATGAATGAGAATGTGTTATTCCGCGTAGTAACACCTACACGGTGGCCAAGGTGCGCTATAGTTATTCTGGGTTATCTACCAAGTGGTGTTATAGTAACTTTGGTAGCTGAGTGAAAGGGGTGTTACAGTTTGGTATCAGAGTGATTAAACAAAGTAGCAGAAAAGGTGTGCTACATGTTGCATACACACAACCCATCAAGAGGAAAAAAGGTCAACATTGGGACAACGAAAAATCCTAAGTTTGCGTAGATAGGAGATTATTGGAAGGATGAGAGAATTGAGAAGGTTGTGGTCTTATTGTGGGAATATCAGGATTTATTTCCAACCACATTCTCAAAGATGAAAGGGATAACATGAGACTTAGGTGAGATAAAGATCCCACTAAATCCAAGAACTAAGCCAACATGAAAAATACCTTACAAGTTAAACCTGAGGTACAAGGAGAAGGTCAAGGCTGAAATAGACATGATGCTAGATGCATGTATCATTGAACCAGTCGAAGAATCCAAATGTATTATCCAAATGGTGGTGCAGGACAAGAAGACATGAGGAATTCATATCTGTGTGGATCTAAGGAACCTAAATGATGCATTCTTACATGACCCATTGCCAACACCATTCACGGATGAGGTACTGGAGAATGTAGGAGGTCAAGAAATGTATTCATTTACAGATGGATTCTTTGGGTACCATAAGATAAGATTTGCATAGGAAGATATACAAAAAACCAGATTTGCGACAGAGTGGGGCAGCTATCAGTACATAGTGATGTCGTTTGGATTAGAGAATTCCCTTCATTGTTTTCTAGAGTAGTAGTGGAAAAATTCAAGGAATTCATCCATAATTTTTTGGACGTTTATTTGGATTATTGGACAATGCTAAGTCTATTGCAGGATCATATTAAATTTCTTTGGCTCGTGTTATATTGATGAAGGAAGTGTTAGATATCATTGAACTCAAAGAAGTGTATCTTTTGCGCACTGTTTGGAATTCTAATAGGACATGTAGTATGAAAACAAGGACTATTGGTTTATCCATCCAAGATCATAGTAATTATGGAATTGGAGTCTCCAAAATCCATGATCCATCATACAACTAAGGGAAAATTCAATTCATACAGGTTATTACAAGAATTTTATCAAATGATATGCACATATTAAAACACCCATGGAAATGTTACTGAAGAAGGAAGCCAAGTTCTAATGGAACGAGGAATGCCAAAAGGGGATGGACACTTTGAAGAAGAAACTGGTGATCGAACCCATTATGATCTTTCTAGAATGGAACAAGGAGTTCCATGTACATGTATATGCATAATCCATAGCATTGGGAACAGTGTTGTCACAACCAAGAGAAGGGTACATCAATCATCCAATTGTGTTTTCGAGTATGAAACTTTCTACACATGAAAAAAATTATACTACTACAGAACATGAAGGATTGGAAATGGTCTATGCACTATAGAAGTTTAGGAACTACTTATTGGGGTCCCACTTCAAGATTTATATACACCATTATGCCTTAAATTACTTAGTCAACAATATTGTATTAGGAGGAAGAACATGTCGATGGTTGTTATTATTTAAGGAATATGACTTTGAGATCATAGTAAAACCGGGGAAGATGAACGCACGACCTAATCATCTCTCGTGCATATTGACAAGAGAGGATGCACATAATTTAGATGAGAATTTCCCATATGCATAGTTATCTCCAACCATGATGGTGGATGATTACTTTGCAGACATTATGAAATTTCTAAGTACAAGCATGACCCCATCCGAGATGATAGTTGCACAGAAGAAACAATTGGTGGTGAAAGCAACAAATTATCATTTGATTGTAGGAAACTTGTATAATTTAGTAGAAAATGGAATATTGAGGAATTGTGTACTGGAAAATGAAAGGTTGATGATATTAGAGGAAGCACACGATGGAATTGTTGGGGGGAATTACGCAAGAAAATCAATGAAACATAATATTTTATACATATGGATTTGGTGGCCTAGACTGCACAAAGATGCAAAGGAGTATTTCCAGGCTTGCCACATATGTCAAAGAGTGGGAAAAATGTCTAGGAGGGATGCAATGTCATTAAATCCACATGTTATGTTGCAAGCATTTGATAATTGGGCCATTGACTTTGTAAGTCCGATCAATCCATAAGTAAGGAGATGAGGGGAAAGATACATCATCACTATGACAGATTACTTGACCAGGTGGGAGGAATAAAAACCAGTTACTAATTGTACTGCAGAGACTACTACACAATTTATATTCGAGAATGTAGTGACAAGGTTTGGATGTCGTCACATATTACTTAGTGATCAAGGTATGCACTTTCTGAACAAAACAATTGCAAAACTAATTGAGGAATTTCATATTCATCATAAAAATAGTAAACCATATCACCCTCAGGCCAATGGCACAGTGGAAGTTTTTAAGAAGATCTTGGAAAATTATTTAACAAAGATCTTCCATGTAGGGAGAGATGATTCAGAATTATGAGTCCCTACAGTGCTATGGGATTACAAAAATACAAGTAAGAAGTTGTTAGGGTATACATCATTTGAGTTGGTCTATGGAAAAGAAGCAATGATGCCAATGGAGTTCATTCTATCAAGCCTGCACATTTTAGCACTCACTGAGCTCTTTGATACTGGCCTAATCGAGGAGATATTGACGTAGTTAATTCAACTTGAGGAGGACTGGTTTATCACCGGGTTCCATCAGTAGGTGCAAAAATCCAGAGAGAATGCTTGACACGATTGCCACAATAAAACAAAGATATTTCAAGTCAATGATTTGGTGTTACTCTATAACAACAAGTATCTGCAACACCCAGGGAATTTTCATATGCACTGGTTAGGTCCCTATGTGATACAACAGATAACCAACATAGGTGTTGCACAGTTGGAAAACTTGGATGGAAAAATACTAGAAGGAATGGTGAACGAAAGTCGACTGAAACTATATTGATACATTCGACCACCTGCACAGTAATATGGGTTGCGCCAGAACGCCTTTATTATAGTAAGTGTACCATAGTACCAAGAAAAAAAATAAAAACCAAATAAAAAGTAGAAAAATGAAAGAAAATAAAAACAAAAGTAGCGATAGGAAACAACAAGGTATCATAATTTGTGCAACTGAGTTGATCATCATATAGGAAGACAACACGGCACCAAGATCAAAGACAAGATACAACCGAAAGAGTGAAAAAACACTATGCAGGTTGGCTAAGACAAGACCATTAAAAGTAGACAAGCATGGAAATGAAAGTTTAAAAGCCGACGTGACAGGTTATAAAAGCATCGTATAAGCATTAAATCAGAAAAGCCACCAAAAAACCCGAATAGATCAGCAGTACAAAAAGAGCATCATAATGTGGATTTGGAAATTAAAGAGAATTTAGTTACCAGTCACCAACTTACACACGATATTGGATAATGTAGTTAAGGTGGTATACAACAGGTGTACCTATTATGAACACACAAAACAATGAGAGGGAAGGAAAGTCTAAGTCATTTTGCATGGACACAGGAGTGAACAGAGCCAAACTACCCGATATAAGTTACAACGACCTACACAAACACACAAAAATTATCCACCAGTCCATCATACAAAGAGAATGGCACCACCAAGAATGGGAGGACCATCCGATATAGCAAGGTAAGAATCAAAGAAATCGGTAGAGGTGGAGGTAGAGGAGGTGGCCTGACCTTCAGCCCTGATGCCACCTGAAATTTTTCACAACGATTATTTGCCTCCAAGGAAGGATGAACGACCCCCAGTAATAGTTCTAGTGAATGCCAAGTATCCATTACCAATAGCACTAGTCCCGAACGAAATCAATAGAGATGATGACATGCTCAACAAGGTAGCCAACTTGAAATTTATGGACTATGATCTCACTAACACACATAAATTCCATGAGTTGGTGAGGGATCAATATTTGTGCACGAAGACTGAACTAGACACATGATAAATTTGGGTGGAACCACAGGAATGGGTGTCGGGCTTGGAAAAAAATGGGCTACTCAAGTTGTTCGAAATTCCACATTTCGGATGAAGTAACGAAATCAATGCATGTGTCAAGGTATTGATTAGTTGATGCAATGGGGGGACACTTTGGCTAGATCCCCTAGTTTCAATTGATATTGTGCTAATCACGTGCATCAAAGGGTTGATAAAGGTAGGATAAGACCTATCATTACTATTCCATAGAATGGGATATTGATCCCTCTTCGAAGCCATGAAAGATTAGTGTGACCCATTCAAAGGAAAAAAGGGGTCTGGATGTGAAAAGCATCAACGAAAAGGAGGTCAGGTTTACTACATAGGTTTTGTCTTGCAAATTTCTGTGTAAATGTTGCAAATATGAGGTACCAAAGACAGTCATCTCAGCTGGAGAGAAATGAAAGGAGGGCATGCAGATGAACTGGAGAACATTTCTCGTTAGTCAATTTTTGTAGGATTTCACAGAGGCCCAGGAGAAGGGCATGGAATTTCATTATGTGTGATTACTTATTCTCATTGTGATGATCAGCTGGCAGGAGCCCGCATACTTCAATCACATGAATGCTTCAGGTCGCAACCCTTTGGTTGCTCGGTATTCCAACTTATGGAACACAACCATTAAAAGGTGGTAGACTGACACAAACGCCACTTTATACACCTACCTCTAGCTTATTAAGAATGTAGTAGAGACTACATTATGCTTTCCATAGGAGGAATTCATTGTCTACAGGGATGTCATGCACTTTAGAGTCAACATGCACCATATATATGTGCAAGAAAAAAAGTATCATGCGCGACAAGAGTTTCTAACTAGTTACCAGTTGACTCTCGAAGACGTGAAATTAATTATTAGTGACTGGGAGGATGAATGGAAGAATCCATTCGATAAGATAGAGTCCTCAAAAGAGGACAAATACCAAGAGAAAAGAGAGGAGGAAGAGGATCGGACAAATGGCGTAGAAAAGAAACCTGGCCAATCGAAATTCCCTGAAGTGAGACTCAAAATAAAAGATAAGGAGCCAGAAAAAATAGTAGGGGTGTGAAATAAAGATAAGGTGCAATGGTAGTCCTTGTTTTATATTTTTACCAATGATGATATGGATTGCATCAAGTACCTGATCCGCAATTCCACCGAGGAGCTTTGGGGGAAGCTATAACAAATCACGAGGACCAATAGAAGAAGGTCCAAGATCAGTTGGGAATCCTTCAACAACTCCTACAAAGAACTTGTGTTGTGAAATACCCCAAAACAAAGGACGACCCATCCATAGAACCAAGGAAAACAGAAGCCAGTGCACAGACAACCCTAACACAACCTTGAGGGGAGCATAGAACTATACAACTTGAGGCAATTGCGCTTGAGATTCTAATAGAAGAATTGTAGGGAACCATCATGGCATAGGGCCAATTGAATATAGTCATATATTTAGTACCCAACCAACAAATCCAAGAATTAAAATAAACGTTGGTGCAAGAGATAATGCATAGAGGAGATGTCATGCACCGAGACTTGGCTAGAATGAGGGATGAAAGAACCCAAGTATAGAAACAATATGAGATGGTCCTTTAAAAAAAGAAGGATATTGAAGGCCACATGTAGGAAAATTTGAGGATGAAAGAGGGCATAGAGGAGAGGGAAACAAGAGCACAAAAGGATAAGGATGAAGTGAAATCTATGGTGCAGAAGATGCAGGTCACTGTCCAAAATCTATATAAACAAGTACCATAAGTTCCCCTGGTTATATATGACATGATGGAGGAAGAATTGTTGAAAATTAGTGAAGTCGTGAAGGGATTCAAATAGAAGATCCAAGATATGCAACTGAATATCACGTCCAACATGCCTCCTAAGGTACATGAAGGTAAACTAAGGATGACAATGATCGTGGTTTCCAAGATGAAGAAATTTGAAGATGAATGTGAAAAAATTTGTGAAGAAAGTGTGAAAGTGTGGGAAGAGTTCATGGGTGACCCAGAGATGAAGGATGTCGAGGAAAATTTGTGAGAAGTGAAAGAAAAATACAATGAGGCAGTAGAGAAGGAGACAACATTGCCACCGGTCGAGCGAATGGAAACCATTTTATCACAGTGAAAGGAAGACGCCAAAGTGGAGAGACTCAGGGACTAGCAAAAGGTCCTGCAGCAGAGACTTGGACCCAAGCAAGAGGAAGCAGTTAGGACCATACTTCCCATTGTACAAGGGAAGTTCAAACAAGTCATGACCATACAGGACATGGAAGCGATAACAACATAAGAGGCCACAATCATCATAGAGGTAGAGGTGGTAAATACTGTCGCACAACAATTCATTGCAGAGTGGAAAAACAGGAAAGAATCCTAAGTGGCTCAGGACGAGCCATAGGTGAGTGTTGGGGGCATGTTGGACAGGAAGTTTTGGATGAAATTTTTGGAGAAAAAACCTAACTATAAGGAAAGTGCACAGAAAAAAGGGATCAGAAGGAAGGATAGCATGCAAGACAAAGATAACACACAGAAAGAAAGATAAAGAAAGTGAGTGAGAGGAGAAAGTGTGAAGGATGACAATGTGCATTTCCATAAATAGAAGGAAAATTGAAAAGTTGTATAAAGAGTCAGAAGTAGAAAAAAGAAAAAAAACAGTTAACTGAATATTACCATTACATGCATTGTAATGGGATATTTTGGGATAGATAAGAATAGGGATTTGTGCCCTAGATTTTGGGTATAAATATGTAATGGATGGGGTGAAAAAGAGTCTAGAAAGAGAGGGCTAGAGAGAATCTGTAGAATATGTAGAGGTTGGGATTATGCAAGAATCGTGAATGTAATACATTGATAAGATGAATAAAGACATATTTGAGAGATAATCTTGCATCTTGTGTTCTTTACTTTTTTATGTGCATTTATGAATGATTTTGTTATATTTCGTAGACTAGACTTATCTTATTGATTGATTATAGTGAAATATTCATGAATGGTTGTGATAATTTCTATAATAATATAGCACATATATAAGCTAGAATAAGGAATAATGACTCGGATATACGCCTCCCTTTCTCGTACTTATGCAGAATCCTGGTTCCTATAGTTCACATAGATAGCTTGGGTGAGATTTCATCTATGCAAGCAGGTGATTCCAAAAGGGTCAATATCTAGTGGGTTTTTTTCTCATATTTAACCATAACCTTGGACCTTACAAACTATGTGCATAAAAGAGTAATCCCAAGAATCATCACCACAGAGATTCATAAAAACAAAAATGACACTTGAATAGTTCTTTGCAGGAGAAATTAATAATAATGTCCAAAATGTAACAAGGTTAACAATGTTCGAAACAAGATGGATGGAACAACATCAAAAATATCTCGATGAAAATTAGATAAATTGAAATAAATTGCACTTTCTTTCTTCAATATGGGATTTGCTTCTTTGGAACTGGAATATCATGGGGAATTTATAGAAGAATATAGAGAGAGGTGATCAGACCAAGATATTCTTATTGAAAAACATGCATGGAAAACATAACGAAAAGAATAAAGTATAAGGAATTATGAGGGATAAATTCAAGCATGTTAATTCACAATTTTTTGGAAAGGAAAAAACTCTCTTCCAACAAAATGTCACTTCAAAACTAAAACAATGTCCCTGAATATGCTTATCATCTTCTTTTATAATCTTCTCTTCATATTCTTGGAGCTACTTTACGACTAGGGTTTCTTTTCCCCATTTTTGCAATAAAATATCAATTATTATTAAAATCCCTTTGTAAATGTGAACTTAGATATGTGTGCCCCCAACTGGGACCCACTTTAGACATTAATAAATTTATTTTAATAAACCATTTTAAAAAATAATTTTCTTCCAAGCTAGAAATAGCCACGAATGTGTTTGATTTTAAGGGCATGATATATATCATTCAAACCATGGAATATATTTCCAAGTTATTCATGACTCTATATTTCCAACAAGCTCATTTTCTCAATTTGGACATTTTTTGGAAGTTCATGTTTTGGTCTCTGTAAGATAGGGACTCAACAATCATTGATCTATTCTTCAATGTGAATTCTTGTCCTTTGAATTGAAAATCTATCCTATTTCTCCCACATTCATTTTGGGAGGGTTCTCATATTATATTTATGAACAAATGGCATCTCCATATTGTTTGTGTGTGAAGTAGAGAGAACCATCGAACCTTGCATAGTTTGTGCATAGTGTAGCTTTTGGTCATCACCCAATAATTTGTGTGCAACCAATTCCTTCCAAGTGTTTCTTAGATATATATCCACTTCATTTCCATGAGTCCAAATGTCAATTTGTTTCCACATTTCCATGTATCCAAATGTCAATGGGTTTCCATGTGTCATGTTGTCATAGGTTGGAGAGTGTGTATTGAGAGGTGTGCCAAAGGAGGGGGTAGGGGGATAAAACTTACGATAAGAAATGAGATGGAGGATGTAGAGAAAATGAATGCAGATGAATTATCTACATAAAACATGTCAAAAAATAAACTAAGTGTTTGGTCAATGCAGAGAAATAAGATAAGTGTTGGGGAGTATGAGTAATGTTATGCATTCCAAAAATCCTTGAAAATGAATAAGTATTGGAGTATTGAAGAAGATGTGAGTGTGGGGTATGAAAATGACTAAGTATGGAGAGTTAAGGGATACAACTTGAGGAATGTGGAGGGAAAATGGAGGTTGTGGAAATGTGGATGATGTGAAAAATTTGGCAATATACTGTGAATATGATATTTGTTTCGTATTCCATAAAACGATGGATGAATATGACACATAGGGATATCCAAATGAGAGGGTGAACACAAGAAATTTCCTTGTTTTTGGAATCCTTTTCTTTTCTTCTATTTTTTTTAAAAGAGAAACTATCTCTGTTAGCCTTGCATGAAGAAGAAATACGACACTAAAAATAATTATGAATTCTTAAAGAAAAACTTGTTGGGTATTCATGATCAATAGGTGGAGGTTATCTATCACTTTCCATATTTCAAAATTTTGGCATCCATTAGATAGGGGCATAGGTTCAATCATGGAATGAAATAACCTAGTTAATGGGTTTCATGAAAACACATCAACATGTGTGACCTACTCATACACCATAAGATATGCACTAACTGCATCATGTCATGAGTGTCTCTTATGTGCATGAAAATTACAATGTGTGGGTTGCAAGTGTGTGGGATATATTGTATGTGGGATAGGTGTGATTCACTCATGAT
>SNQJ01S0015330.1:87078-129258 GCA_010110895.2 Picea sitchensis
GGAACACATGGATTTATTTTCTTAGAAAGAAATCTGAGGTATTTGGTAAATTTAAAGAGTTTAAGGCTCTGGTAAAAAATCAGACAGAGAAGAAAATAAAGATATTGAGAACAGATAATGGTGGAGAATTCTGCGGAAATGAATTCGAAGAATTCTATAAGAAGTGTGGTATAGCAAGGCAGAAGAATACTCCATACACTCCTCAGTAGAATGGAGTTGCAGAAAGGATGAACATAAAACTGACGGGAAAATCAAGGAGCATGCTCAGCGGTGCCAGGTTAGGACAAAAATTCTAGGTAGAGGCAGTGGGTACAACATGTTACCTGGTCAATCAATCACATTCATCAGCGTTGGATGATAAAACTCCACATGAGGTATGGTCTGCAAAGAAACCCTCTCTTCAACATCTTAGAGTGTTTGGTTGTGATTCTTATGTACATGTTCCAAAGGAAAATAGGAGCAAGATGGATAAAAAGGATTAAAAGTGTATCTTTATTGGTTATAAAGATGGTGTGAAAGGTTATAAGATTTGGAACCCATAAACCAAGAAGACTGTTTACAGTCGAGATGTTGTTTTCGGAGAGGTAAAATATGTTTCCAAACAAGAATTCCTACCAACGCAAGATGAACCTGAGAAAATAGAGCTTGTGTTGGATGATGCAAAATCTAAATCATCTAAAGAAGAGGAAGCAGAGGAAGAGTAAGAAGAAGAACCTCATACCCCAGTATTGAGAAGATCAATGAGAGATAAAAGGTTTCCAAAAAGGTATAGTCCACCTGATTTCCATTCCAATTTTTCTTTATCTATTACTGATGATTATCCCAGAACTGTTAGGGAAGCAGTGAATTTAGAGGATAGTAAACTCTGGAAGAAGGCCATCGTTGAAGAAATGGATGCCTTGGATAAGAATGAGGCATGAGATATAGTTGAGTTGCCAGGTGGAAGAAAATCGGTTGGTAGAAAATGGTTGTTCAAGAAGAAGTTTAATGCACAAGGTAAAGTGGAGAAATACAAAGCTCAGTTAGTAGCAAATGGTTATTCCCAAGTAGAGGGTATTGACTTTGGTGAGATTTTTTCTCCTGTTGCTAAGTTAACTTCTATTAGATTTCTTTTATCTATTACTGTTGCTTTTGATCTTGAAGTGGAACAGATGGATGTGAAGACAACATTCATACATGGGGATCTGGAAGAAGAAATCTACATGAAGCAGCCATAAGTATTTGTAGTGAAGGGAAAGAAAGAATTGGTCTATAAGCTAAAGAAGTCACTATATGGTTTGAAGCAATCACCTAGGATGTGGTACCAAAAGTTTGACACATACATCCTTGGGTTGGGATTTGTAAGAAGCAGGGATGATCACTATGTATATTCCAAGAAGGTTGGTAATCACTTCATTTATGTAGTGTTGTATGTTGATGACATGTTGTTGGTAGGAAATAACATGGATGTTATCAAGGAAGTCAAATCGCAGTTATCCTCCAAATTTGACATGAAGGATCTCGGTGCTACTAACTTCATTCTGGGAATGGAGATTAAAAGAGATCGTGCAAACATGAAACTCTGGTTGAATCAGAGAAAATATGTTGAGACAATATTGTCAAGGTTTAATATGAATGGAAGTAAATCGGTCAAGGTTCCTATTCCTATAGGTGTAAATTCATCTGCAGATTAGTGTCCCAAGGCACAGGAAGAAGAAGAGGGCATGTCCCATGTTCTGTATGCTAGTGCAGTTGGCAGTTTGATGTATGTAATGGTCTATACTAGACCAGACATTTCACATGCAGTGGGAGTTTTGAGTAGGTATATGTCAAAACCAGGGAAGGACCATTGGACATCAGTAAAGAGGGTCTTCAGTTATCTGCATGGCACTACCAGTTATGGATTGTGCTACCAAGGAAGACCAGGATTGGAAAGAGTGTTGGACATACATGGCTTTGCTGATGCAAACTGGGCTAGAGATATGGATCACAGAAGATCTACAAGTGGGTATGGGTTTAACCTATTTGGAGGAGCAATCAATTGGATGAGAAAAAGACAGGCTGTAGTGGCACTCTCAACTACAAAAGTTGAATACATGGCAGCCACTCATGAAAGAAAGGATGCAGTATGGTTACAAAGACTGTGTTCAGGTATTGGGTTGGTACAACAAGCAACGAGATTAGATTTTGACAATCAGAGTGAAATCTTCCTGGCAAATAACCCATCTTATCATTCAAAGACAAAGCATATTGATGTTCATTATCACTTTGTGAGAGACATGGTTGACGAAAAGAAGGTGTTGCTGGAAAAGGTTGACACTTGGAAGAATGTTGTAGATCCATTAACAAATTCTATGAGCACAGAAAATTTCTCCTGGTGTAGAGTAACAATGGGCATTGCTGCCCTAAATTGTTGACTATATAATCCCTTGGACCCCTAGATTCAAAGAAAACAACAAGTGGGAGAATGTTGGGTATGTGTTATATTCTTTGCATGTGTGTGTGGGGGCGCATCAGATATGACAACTGCGTATTATGATCACTCGTAGTAGTGCTTTGTATGTTCTGTGTGCATCGGGCACTTTCCTAGGGGTGTCCCCGAGGGGGGGGGGGTATGCCCCCCCTGGTTACGCGCAGAGCCCCGAAATTTTTTGTTTGGGCATTTTTTTCTATTTTTAGTGAGTTTTTCTATTTTTAGCAGTTTACTAAAAATAATCCTTGTTTTACGAATTAGGGTTTTTGTATATACGGAATACCTAAAAACATTGTATATATTGTATAGTGAATGGTGAAATTCGATATAATGAATATAAGAAAGGTTTTCTCGGTTGAGGGTTTCCGGTATAAAATCTCTGTGTATGAGCCATTGATTAAATTTTTTTTTGCTTAAGAATCTATATGCATTTATTTACTTCACAGGTTTAAAACTTGCAGTAGATTCCGCGATAAGAAACACAAAGAAAAAAAAACTTGATCAGGTGTAACTTGAATAATGTTAAAATATCCTTAATTTCGAGAGGTATGAAGCAAAGGGAATACATACACTTGATATAATGAAGAAGAGATCAATGAAAAGAGTCTCAAAAGAAGGTATTATTGCACCAAGAACAAGCAATCAAGAAGGATACTTTTGGGGTAGAATCGCTCTTGGAATCTGATTGGTATGCACAGGATATTCAATATGTGGTGTCTTGAATAAAAAATACCTACCCAAAATATTCATAGGTACTGAAATACAAAATCATAGGGATAGAAGAACTATAAATAAAGAGATCGATATGGCTCCGGTAATTTGACTTCCCCACATAAGGAAGTTAATTACCATGATAATCAAGAAAGCAATGCATGGGATAAAGTACACAACATGCCATGATATTGATTTACATCCCCTGTGATTCCTGCCCCCCATTTCAATGTTCTCCACATTCTTACAACAACATAACTTGTTGCAATTGTTATAGAAATATTTTCCTCACCCTATGAAACTTGCTAAGAAGGCCTTTTCCATTTCCCTATGCACACTTGAAGTCCCCTTTTGCACTTCCCAAAGATTAAAATCATATTTTTCCACATATACAAACCCTAATAGTTATACAACATGTGTATACACAAGTTGCACCATTACAGCCTGCGTAGATCGAGTTTGGTGATAAAAAAATAAAATTTTGTTGGGTTTCCATGTCACGTCATGAGATCCATGGTCCTTGACCTTCCATATACTAGAAACATTCTGACTCAACCCTACAGTTCCATTTGAAGGATATAAATGGGCCATATCCAAACGGTGGAAAAGGATAAGAATTCAAATTTCAAGACTAAAGTTACTCTAGAGAAATTATTCACTTCATATTGAGTCTGCATTCCTTTGTCCTTTAAAGTCTGAATGCATTGTTCATCCCCCAATATCTTCCCTCTTTGATGGAGAACCTCATTGTCTCTCTTATATGAGCTTGCCTCTGGTGGAGGATTGAAGTGGTGGACGCCGAGCTAGAAGGGACTTAGTTTCTCGATTCTTAGACGTGCTGACACAAAAGTTTGTCACTTGTATACTTTTGTTGATCATATTTTAATATAAATACTCTTTTCTCATCCAATTGATGTCTTTCAAATATTTGAATTATTATTCCATGGGTGTATTTGTTATGAATTTTAATGGATTATGCTAGTGTATGTGCTAACTTTATATATTATCACCATATTCTTTCATATCTTGGTTTTTGAGGACAAGTTGCAGGTATAAATCTTTGAGTTGAGTGCTCAATGGTGGTCTTCATTGAATGTCCAGACGAGGTAGGTTCTTTACATTGTCTGGTTAGCATTTACATGTATATATAATACTTGGGATTAGAGTTTATTTCTGCAGTCATTCTATCTATTGTGGTTTACCCAATGCCATATATTTATTTTCCTCATAACAAAATTGGCGACCATACTGGGGATTGAATATTTTTTTTGGGTTTGGGGTGTTTTTCTTCTTTGATTTCTCTCCGTTAGCTTGATTTTCTTTTTCATTTGATTGCTTGACAACCTATTTTTGGTTTATAAATATGTTCAATATATATCTTACACTCATTTAAATTTCAATCCGAGATTCGTAATCAAAAGAGTTCTTACACTATATGTGTCGAGAACAGGTAACCTACCTAAGTCTTGCATATAGGAAATAATTAATAACATAAAAACTCTATTTCTAATATTTCTAAATACTTCAAATATCTTTGAACTTAGAAGAGAAAACTAATAATGAAACTTAAACAAACAACCAATCAAAGAGATGTTGTCCTAAAGAAACAAGTTTGTTCATTTCAGGCTCATGAATTAAAGGGATGAACTTTGAGAAGCTTGTCTCCTATAGCAATCAGAACAGTAACTAACAATCAATTCCAATCACTCTTGAAATCAAAACCAACTCTAGCTTCATGTAATTCAATCAAACCAACACAAGGAATATCTAGTATAACTGAGAGACTTTATTGCAGAGCATGAAGATGAGATATAAAGTCTTCTGATTCCTTGATACACCAAATCTACTGCAATCATAAACTCGAGATATCAGTCCATGCTTCAAATAATTAAATGGCAATATTCAACATCTGAGAAGGAAGTATCTATTCGATCTAGCACCTGCTTATTCACACCAATCCAAAATGATTAAATCAATGTTGAACTCTGAAAATAAATTAAAGATCAATCACACACACACACTGCTGTAAAATATCCACACAAACACACATAACATATATAAGGAGTTTACCTTGGTTGGGGCGGTGGTCCCTTGCCAAACCAACAAGGAACCTCTTAAGAAAGTAACAAACTAAAGCTTGTCACTCACATTCAAGAATTGACATAAAAGATCTTTTGCATTAATTCAACTGGTAAATTGGATCAATAGTCTTTTACTTCATACATGAAAACGATAGGTATCATCTAGTTCTGACAGTATACTTTGTTACATTCCCTATTATCCACTAAATATCATATATACAACATTCCTTATATAAGGTAAGTTGATACTATCAATATCTATGGATAAGCATTAAACAATTTGAGAAATTTTACGATTAAGATTTACATCGAATTTTTAGGAATCGACTCCATCCTCGTGACACAAAGTGCATGAGTGATGGAGTCTCTTGCAACTTAAAAACTGATTTGGGAACTTGTATTCAATTGTCTTCTCAAAATCTTCACCATCATTCTGGTCCAACTGGCACATTCTAGAAACAGAGGTTCTGGTACCAGATTGCATAAAGTCGTGAGTCTGGTACCAGAATGGATGCAGAGCAAGTAGTACAGGAATAGCGCATGACTTGGTACTGGAATGGATTTGGTACCGGATCAAAACTACTTTGGGTACCGGAATGGATTTGGTACTGAATTGCATGGTGTCTGGTAGTGTCGGATAGAATGCTCATAAATCAAACCATTAGGACTATACAAAATAAAACACTTTAATCGAATTAATTTAAGAAAGTTAAACAAACATGCTTTAAATCATCAATTAGCTCTTGTGAAGATGAACACGACTATTAGATATGTGTTTTGGGAGGGAATAGTCTAGTATAGGCTTATAACATAGGCAAAAAGGGCTTAGATACAGGGTAAGATAGGGAATTATCTATGTCAAAATAGGGACTCAACATTTCCCCCATGTTCAAGGTGTTTCATGTCCTCATGCAATGTTATCAAAAACTAATACCTAAAAAATTCCTACACAATTGGATCCTTCTCTGTTATTTCTCAGATTGCAGGATGTTAAAACCAGAAGCTTCACTCTTTAATTCCTTCTTGATCATGCTAGTGTAATGGATTAATCGTAAGACCCTGTTAAGTTTGGGAGATACCTCTGCATGTTGTTCCTTCAATTTTTCATTCTCTGCCTTGATATGCCTCTCCAATATTTTGTATTCTTCAACTTATTGCTTCAATCTCTCAATCTCTGTTAACAATTTTTGTTTGTTCAGGGACTTGTCTAGGCAAGGTGTGAGTGTTTCCTTAGCTACCATTTCTCGAGCTTCTTTTTATTTCCTCAAACTCCTCAAAGTATTTATTATCATTTTTCGTCTGCTCAGGGACTTGTCTGGGCTAGGTATGAGTGCTTCCTGAGTTACCACCTCTCGAGCTTATTTTTATTTCCTCAAATCCCTCAAATTATCTATTACCAACCCTTCTGTCTCACTTATTGTTACTAACCCTTCTGTTTCGCTTGTGGTAGCTCCACAACCACTTCTTTTTTCTGGAGAACTTGGAATATCCATGGGTTCTCCTTGAGGAGAATGTATGTTTGGAGTTGTCGCCTTCTTGGCCATACTTCTGGTGGTCCTTCGTATGGGCAGCAAGACTTTCTTAGATTTGTTGACAGGGGTAGGAGTTTCTTCAAACAATTTCCTTTTCTTAGATTTGCTGACAAGGGTAAGCTTGGACACCTGTTCCTCCTGTGTCGACTTGACTTTTATCTTGCGGCCTTGATTTGTGAATTCTGGGGTTTGCTTCTACTGGCCAATTTGTATTTCTATCCTGGAAGATTGAGGCATAGGCTATGGAACTTGTGCCTCCTTCCCTTCTAGTTTATTTTTATTTTTTCTTGTTACCTTAGTGGTTTCCTTCAATTCACCAACCGGTTTTTGGAAAGGCCGAGTAGCTTCAAGAATACTTTTCAATTTAGGGGATTTTGGAGGGGGCTTTACAATTGCCTCACATAAAATATCATGTTGATCTCTCTCCTCCTTCTTTTGTTTATTACTTCATGATAGTTGGTCTTTAGGGTGCAGGACTGAGCTAGACTGTGTAGACCTTTTCTTCTATTGTAAGTTGATGTCAAATGTCTTCTCTACTTGGTTGGATGGTTCTAATGACACCTCCATGGTTTCTTCAGGCACACTGTCTGATCATCCTCCTAGATCAAGTCTTCTTTTCATCTTTTACTCTTTTGAACCGAGGTAGGACTTACTTTATGGGATTGGGTGACTGTCTTCTTCCTCTATATAGTAGGTTACCCTACAAAATACTTTTATGTCACTTATTTCTCAATGGGTTGATATGAGCTAGGCATAAGAGTGCCTTATTTACCTCCTGATGTCACCTTTCTGTCTTTCTTTACCTTTTTTCTTGAACCCTCACTGTGTGTCCTTGCCTCTTGTTTCTCAACAGATTTGGATTTTTCTTGAGAGAAATTATGTTGGAGTAATTGCTTCCAACTAACTCCTTGTGTTTTTAAAGCATGAAAAACCAAAATTTTGATTAAACCATGATGATGAAGGCTAGTTTCAGGTTTCTTGGAAACTAACCTCACCCCTCTTACCATTTTCTTTAAACTCATCCATAAAAAGTGGGGAAAATTAATTTGTGGTCCTCCCTCGAAATGTGATAAAATATTTAAATGATAAATGACGGTCACTGCATACCTTCCCTCACAGGTAAGGAACTTCTGTAGACTTACAAGCATCATCCAATATTCCTCTTTGATGTCTCTTCAATGGATTCCCTTGGTCCAATCAGGGTCTTGATGTTTTGAGTTGAGGAATTTTTTACAGAGATTTTTGTCAACGATCACTCTCTTGAAGTATTTTTCTCCAGCCATCAGGAGACCCGTAGCTTCTGCTATAGTGGATTCTGTAATTGTTAACTTCAAGTCCCCAAACTACACATTTTATGCATCATATGTCTACGCAAATACGAGAGAAATTCCCTCATGATGACCTTTAAAATTCTCCTAGAATGGCACCCACCCTTCTTGTTCATAGTTTTTTTTGCAAGCCTAATATTTTGTTGTTTCTCTGTATATTTGAAATATGGGCTCATGCCTGTCGACCCCTATGCTATCTTAAACAATTCTCTCGGGTGGATGAAGCATGGAAAAGGGGTCAAGGGTTGAGTACCGGATAAACGTAGGCTACGATAGAGTATTAGATGGGGGAAAATATGCAAGGAATCCAAAGGCACAGGATTTTTGTAGATGGTGTGACAACAATGGTTAATAACGCTCATTTGGATGGCAGAGCTATCCAGAGGATCGTTTATGAATGGAAGTGTAGATTACAATGGTCACGTCAACAATCATGATGATATGGTGAGGCAGGTCAGATCCACTAACGGTTACGAATTTGTGGGAAACTTGGTGTCAGACGATATTCACGGAAGGATGTGGTCATTATGATCAAGACTTGTGTATATGAAATCGGCTGGGATAATTACTCGATATGTTGTGATTCATGGTTTGTTCCATTTCATATAGTATGACAACGAATCATAAGTTTATGGGGTTTATTTACCATATAGACATAGGGAGTCTGAGTTTGATCCGGTAAAAGACATCATGACCTTGCACTCTTGATATTTCATAGGACATTTTCTCTTTACGGAAGTGTGGTTGAGGATTTTACAAAGATTCATGACAAAACAGGGGTATGTCATGATCAGAGAGCAATCAGATGTTCTAAATGCATATTTAGTCTAATTTATTTAAATAATATGAAAAAAATGTTGAAATTGTATGTCCTAGCACTAATAATTAGACAACAACTTGGAAACTTGATGAAAGTTACCCGTCATATTCTTACCATTACCGAATCGTCTAAGTACCGGATCACCTATGCGCAGAGTTGAAATTAGTATGGGATCATCTGAGTACTGGATTACCTGAGTGCCGATTTTTCTGAGTACCGGATCACCTGTGTGTATAATTTTTAATTAGTACCGAAATAGCGCAGGGTCCCTTCTTTTATACAGAATAGGATCTGGTACCGGATAAGCACAATGAGATGATTTGGTGCAGGGGTGGCCCTTGGTACCATATGAACATAGAGGTTATCATTGGTGCCAGATAAGCACAGAGATGAACATTTTTTCTAGTGCTTGAAAAATCTTTGACACGGATTCTGGTGGCAGTGATTTGTAGGAATAGTTGGTTTTCTGTGATCAAATTCGACTGAAAAACCATGTAGTTACCAAAATTTTGTAGAGGAATGATGCAATAAATCTCTGTAACAGGAGGGTATTCTGTAATGACTAGTTACTGAGATGACATAACCCCTTTTCTTTTGGAACCAAGGTGATCACGCTTCTACTGGCATTTCCTCTTTTATTACAATAACAATAATAATCCTAACTACTACTTTTCTGTGTATTTTTATCGAGCCCAGATTAGTTAATTCTTGTCGGTATTTTCAATTTTATAGAGTCTGAAAAAATTAAAGGAAACTCTCTATACTATCCCATGAATTTTTATTGAGCCCGAGCCAGTTCCTACTCGCCGGTGTTTTCAATTTTAAAGAGTCTGGAAAACTTAAAGGAAACTCTCTATACAGTCCCGTGGATTTTTATCGATCCCAGGCCAGTTCCTTCTCACTGGTGTTTTCAATTTTAAAGAGTCTAAAAAACATAAAGAAGACTCCATCTGGTAGATGCCCTCCTTATTTGTTTGTCTACATGGGAACACAACCAACTTTTGTTTTGTTTTTGTTAGTTATATTAGAAAAATAAAAGAGAGACTTTATCCAATGACACACCTATGTACAGAAGATGAATTTACACAATTAAACTTACTATGGTAGGTCAACAGGAGGGGAAATATTCTTTCTTACCAGTTTCATTTTGGAACTCTGAAGAACATTTTTGATGAAATCCTCTTTTGATAGAGGCTTATGATAAACCTTCAGTCAATTCCCATTTACAACAAAGGAAGTATGATTTTCATCAATGGTCTTTATCCTTACTGAACCATTGTCATAAACTGTATCAACCTCATAGGGCCCCATCCATCTGGTAGACAATTTACCTCTAAAATTTTTGAATCTGCTATCATATAGGAGGGCCCAATCACCTGACTGAAAGGAATTCTTTTTAATGTAGTTGTCGTGCCATTTGGTCCTTTTCTCTTGGATCAGGGTGGTTCTTTGTAGAGCATCTTGTCTTATCTCATCAATCTCATTTAATTGTAAATAGCTTCTATTGTTTAGCTTCATTCAGGTCCATCCCTAATTGTATGGAAGTTCTGAAGGTTTTTACATGAAACTCTATTGGCAATAGTACCTGTTTCCCATATACCAACTCATAAGGTGTATGGCCTATTGTATTTCTCCAATCTGTCCAGTAGGCCCACAAGGCTTCAAGTAACCTATCAGCCCAGTCTTTCTGATGTAGTTGAACAGTCTTAGTGAGGATGACCTCTATCACTTTGTTGGTCGATTCCACTTAGCCATTGGCTTGGGGGTGATAGGGAGAAGAATTTATGTGTTTGATCTTGTATTGTTTAGTAAGAGCCTTGACCAAATTTGAGGTGAATTGTGTCCCTTGGTCAGTGACTATTTTCCAAGGTACCCCGAAACGAGTGAATATTTCCTCAAAGAGAAAGTCTACAACAGATTGTTCATTGGTTGAATACAAAGCCTTGGCTTCTACCCATTTTGTTACATAGTCTGTGAAAACTAATATGTACTTTTTCTTGCGGGACATGGGATTGATAGGTCCTACAAAATCTAAGGCCCATTTTTCAAAGGGTTCAATCACTACTTGGTCTTGGAGTGGCATTTTGTCGACTGTTATAGGTTTTCCCATTCTTTGGCAATCATCGTAGCTGGCCACGTATTTCTTTGCATCCTTGAAGATGGTTGGAAAATAATAGCTAGACTGTAGAATCTTGTAAGCTGTCCTTTTTTTAGAAAAATGGCCTCCACATGGGCCATCATGGTAGGCTCTGAATATATCTTGCATTTCGTATTCCCAAACACATATTCTGATTACCAAATCAGGTCCAGTTCGGTATAGGGTATCCTCATGCCACATATAGTTGGCACTTAGCTGAATAATTCTTTTTTTTTCTATGGATGTCATACTTTGAGGCAACTTCCTGGTTACCAAATAGTTGGGTATGTCTACATACCAAGGGGTGTAATTAGAAATGGAAAATAAATTCTCATCTGGAAAATCATCATCTACTGGAGTACTGTCACCTATATGAATAAGTCTAGACAAGAAATCAACAACCAAGTTGTCTCTCCCATGCCTATCTATGATAGTGATATTGAATTCTTGTAGTAACAACAACCATCTAGTCACTCTAGCATTTGTAACAGGTTTTTTCATTAGAAATCTGATAGTTGAGTGGTCAGTGTGCACAAAAACTTCGTATCATGTGATATAGTGTCTAAACTTGTTGATGACATATACTACTGATAAAAATTATTTTCCTGTGATAGTATAGTTTGCTTCAGCAGGTGAGAGGTTCTTGCTAACAAAGTATATAGCATAAGGAATCTGCCCTTCCCTTTGTCCTAATCTAGCTCCCAAAGTGGTATCTGAGGCATCTGTGAAAATATGGAAAGGAAGAGACCAGTTTGGACCTCTCAAAGCAGGGGCACTTGAAAGTTTTGTTTTTAAGATTTCAAAGGAGATTTGGCATTGCTCATCCCAACAGAATTCAACATCTTTTGTTAGCAATTTGAAAAGGAGAGTAGCTAGGTTTGTAAAATTTTGAAAAAACCTCCTATAGTAGCCAGCGTGCCGTAAGAAATTCTTAATTTCCTTTTGTGAGCTAGGGATTTTGATTTGGGAAATAATGTCAATCTTCGCAGGGTCCACTCTTATTCCTCTACTGGAGATGTGGTGGCCTAGAACAATTCCTTCCGTGGGTAGCATTCTCGGTTTTTTGTGACTGAGTGAGAGGTTGGTCTCTTTACACCTAACCAATACCTTCTCCAAATTATCCAATGCCTGTTGGAAATCATCCCCATATACCGTGAAATTATCCATGTAGACTTCCACATAATCATTGGTTAAATCAAAGAAAATAGCCAGGACAACCCTTTGAAAGGTAGCAGGGGCATTACATAACCCAAAGGGGAGAACCCTATAGGCATAGGTTTCCCAAGGATCGGTGAATGTGGTCTTATCCTGATCTTCTGGTGAAATTTGTATTTGGTTGTAACCACTAAACCCATCCAGGAAAGAACAATACCTCTTCCCAGACAAAGTGTCTAAGACCTGATATATGAAATTAAAAACGAAGTAGTCACTATAGGTGGCCTTATTTAATTCTCGAAATTCCACACAAACCCTCCATTTCCCGTTTTTCTTTGGTACGATAACTAATGGGGAGACCCACTTTCTATCTAATATAGGGTAAATGAAATTGGCTTGTAGGAGTTTTTAGAGTTCTTCTTTTACTATATCTTTTAAGGTTGGGTTCATTCTTCTTTGGGGCTGCCTGATAGGTCTGATATGATCGTTAGTGTAAAATGATGCATACAGGTGTCTGGGTGGATCCCTTTCATGTCAGAGTAATCCCATGCAAAAGCATCAGATTTCCCTTGAATCATTTGTATCAACTTTTGTTGTTGATCTATTTCTAGGCTAGCATTGATATATAAGGACTTTCCAGGACTGATTTCAATAGCTTGAACAACTGATTCTTTCCCTTCCTCTATTTGTGAAATAGTGGATGTTGTAGCAGTGGGAAGATGCCAAATTTATTGAAATTTGGGGCTAAAGATGTGTGTGTGGTTAGTGAAAGATTGAGGATAATCGATGCATGCTGAGTCAGCCAAGAATAGACTTAAGATTTGTTCTTCATTTTTCTCTTGTACTCCTTTCACTTGTTCAAGTGTTAGCAAGGGATGAGTGTAGTCCTCCTCCCCATAGGGATTCTCCAACTAGAGAGGAACTTCAGTGGCTAGTTGGGCGACGGGAAAAAGGATGAGTTTTTTACTTTGAGTGCCATTGGAGATTGTCATTTCTCCAGATCGACAGCTAATGAATGCATCGACAGTGGTCGACCAAGGTCTACCGAGTACGACTGGATGTCCTGGTTTGGGGGATTTGGGATGAATTACTAAGAAATCTACAGGGTATTCCCAAGAATCCAATGTAACTGTTATGTCATCTACACTCCCTACTGGGGTGATGATGGATTTGTCTGCAAGCTCCACAAGAGTTTGTGTTGGTCTCAGGTGATCTAGTAATAGTTTTTTCATAGTGTTTATTGACATCACATTTATTTCTGCCCCTAGATCAATCAATGTGTTAGGTAAGGAAACATCATTGATTTCTATGGTTACCACTGGGTTCCCTGGATCACTATACTTAGATGGAATCTCTGTTATAAACTCTAATAATTACCCTACCACTTGTATGACAAAAGGTTCCTTCCTCTTTCTCCCTAGCTTTTTAATGCCAAGATCCCTTACAATTTTGGCATAGATAGGTATGTCTTTAATGGCCTATAGTAGTGGGTTCTTTACACATATGTTCTAGAGTTTAGTCTCTATATTATGTTCTAGAGGTTCCTCGGTTTTCTTTATGAGAAACCTTTCTGGGTAAGGAGGATTCATTTTATGAGGTGTTTATGCTACAAGGGAGTTGGGAGAAGAAATTTCTTATTGTACTAGAGTGTTTCTTTCTTCTTTCAATGGATTAGTCATCTGTTCTTCTCCTTGAATTTTTTGGCCATATATTTGTTCTTCTAGATTTGTGTGATTGTGTACCTGTTCTTCTTGGATGACCATAGTGGGATTTGTTTTGTTTACAACCCTTCCCGGTCTTAATTCAATTCCATTAAATGGATTTGGCATTATTACATATGTAGGGAAGGTTTGTACTTCAACGTTTTGTATAGGTTGTGTCAGCCTGTTATTTGGGTTAGGGATAGATTGTGCAGGAATGGGGGTAGGTCGAGGAGGGTTTTGGATGGGTTCATATTGCATTGGTTGTTGAATATTTGGATTCATGGGTAGTGTGAGTTGTTGTTGTAATTGTGGGGGCGAAATAAGGGAAGGGGGGGTTAAATCCTGGGAGTAGCTGTGAAATATTCGAAGGGTATTGTGGATAGGCGGGAAAATTTGTTGGTTGGAAGGGAAAATTCCCATATACAGATCCTCTCCACCTTTGTTGCCAAGGTTGGGTTTGTGTCAACCACTGAGGATAAGACATGGGGGGTACCCACTGCTGTTGGGGGTATTGTGTAATTGGGTCTGCAAACATGCTAGGGTTTTGTTGTCTCCATAGTCTCCTAGGGGGGTAGGATGTCTTAGGTTCTCCTCCTCCCTTGAACATGGCCTTGAGTCTGGGTAGAGAAGGGAATTCGTTAGTAGGATGGTCCTCTATACAAAGACCACATATTTCAATAACATTGAGGGGGCATTCCTTTTCAGGGTGTTTCCTCCTACACTGATGACAGAAAATTGCTAACGCAACATTTTATTCCTCTTGTTTTCTTTTAATTTTCATGGTATCTAGTTGGGAAATCATGGTGTTTAGGATATCTATTTTAATTTTTTCTAATATATTTCCTAGTTCAATCCTAGTGACACCTCCGGATGTGGGTTTAACAATTTTGTTGGTAGGGTCCCTTATAATTTTCCCCTTCTTAGCTTGACTGCGAGAGTATCTTTTACAATACTCTGTTATGTCTGCAAATGGATTTTGGTATACGTCCCCAAAACTCATGAGGTTTAACACTTCAATGTAATCATCCCTCACACCCTTTAGAAAGACAGTCCTAACTGTAGTTGTATCCAAGGAAAACTGCTTAGTCTTTTGGTAATTGTATAAGAACCTTTCTAGGTAGTCTTCTATGCTTTCTTCTTCAAATTGTTGCATTTTGAATATATCATTCCTTGCATCCCTAGGTCTGCAATAATCTTGGTATTTCTAGAGGAAGATCTCCTTCATACCATCCCAATACAAAATGGTGTGTTCCCCTAAGCTCATGAACCACCTTAGTGTCAAATCTTTTAGTGTATCTGGGAGAAGTTATAATTTTTTAGCATTATCTGTGTAGTTATAGCTCCTAGACAATATGTCAAATTCAAATAAAAATGAGTCAGGGTCTTCTGTCGACATACCTCAGAAATGAGGAAGTGAAGATAATGGAATGTTCTTCATAGCAACGTCTTTAGCGATATCCAGTATGGGGAATCCAAATGTCTCTGTTTCATTAGCTATGTTTCCCTATTCTTTTTCCATGTCTCCAAGCAACCTGTAGGGAGGTGGTGAATTTTCTCCACTGAGTGATGGTTCCAGCACTGGGTTACTTGGTATCTCTAGTTGTTCCAAGGTTTTGTGTGGCCTTCCAACAACAGATGTAGCCTCTTCTATTACTACCTCTGCTTTTTTTCCAGTTTCTCCTTTGGATGGGGTCACCAGTGCTTCCTCTCTTTCTTGTTGTCTTATGTCCTCAATCTAAATAGTGGCTTCAGATTTAGTGCCCTTTGTTCTTGTTGCAACTGCTACCTTTGAGCTCTCTCCTTTGAGAATTTTTCCTGCACAAATTTTTGATGAGTTAGTATAAGTGGGGGTTATTTTTGTTGTTTTCTTTTCTAGCTTTTCTGAGATTTCAAGAGAAATAAATCTACCTTTATTATCCCTATATCTACTCATACAAGAAATTTAAATGAAATGAATGAAAGATGCAGATTCCTTAATAAAGGTAGGAGGACAACCTGACTTTGGAGCAACCCAAACAAAGTGGATGTGCATGTTCTTACCTCTCGTCTTACTGTCTTCTCTCCGCCCTTAGATCGTCCTCAAATCCAATCCAATACTTCATCAAACCAATCAAAAACTCAAAATTCTACCTATTACTATTTACAACTCCTCGACAACAACACCAAAATATTGGTGTATAAATATGTTTAATATATATCTTACACTCATTTAAATGTCAATCTGAGATTCGTAATCAAAAGAGTTGTTACACTATATGTGCCGAAAACAGGTAACCTACCTAAGTCTGTTGCATATAGGAAATAATTAATAACATAAAAACTTTATTTCTAAGATTTCTAAATACTTCAAATATCTTTGAACTTAGAAGAGAAAACTGATAATGAAACTTAAACAAACAACCAATCAAAGAGATGTTGTCCTAAAGAAACAAGTTTGTTCATTTCAGGCTCATGAATTAAAGGGATGAAGTTTAAGAAGCTTGTCTCCTATAGCAATCAAAACAATAACTAGAAATAAATTCCAATCACTCTTGAAATAAAAACCAACTCTAGCTTCATGTAATTCAATCAAACCAGCACAAGGAATATCTAGTATAACTGAGAGACTTTATTGTAGAGCATGAAGATGAGATATACAGTATTCTGATTCCTTGATACACTAAATCTACTACAATCATAAACTCAAGATATCAGTCCACGCCTCAAATAATTAAATGGCCATCTTCAACATTTGAGAATGAAGTATCTATTCGATCTAGCACTTGATTAGTCACACCAATCCAAAATGATTAACTCAATGATGAACTCTAAAAATAAATTAAAGATCAATCACACACACGCTGCTGTAAAATATCCACACAAACAAACAGAACATATATAAGGAGGTTTACCTTGGTTGGGACAGTGGGCCCTTTCCGAACCAACAAGGAACCTCTTAAGAAAGTAACAGACTAAAGATTTTCACTCAAACTCAAGAATTGACATAAAAGATCTTTTTCATTAATTCAACTGGTAAATTGGATCAACAGTCTTTTACTTCATACATGAAAATGATAGGTATCGTCTGGTTCTAACAGTATACTTCATTACATTCCCTATTATCCACTAACTACCATCTATACAACACTCCTTATATAAGGTAAGCTGATACTATCAATATCTATGGATAAGAATTAAACAGTTTGAGAAATTTTACAATTAAGATTTACATCGTATTTTTAGGAATTGACTCCATCCTCATGACACGAAGTGCATGAGCGATGGAGTCTCTTGCAACTTAAAAACTGATTTGGGTGCTTCTATTCAACTGTCTTTTGGAAATCTTCACCATCATTCTGGTCTAACTGGCGCATTCTGGAAACAGAGGTTTTGGTACCGGATTGAACACAGTCGTGAGTCTGGTACCAGAATGGATGCAGAGCAGGTAGTACCGGAATAGCGCACGACGTGGTACCAGATTGGATTTAGTACCGAATCAAATCTGCCTTGGGTACCAGAATGGATTTGGTACCGGATTGCACGGTGTCTGGTAGTGCCAGATAGACTGCTCATAAATCAAACCATTAGGACTATACAAAATAAAACACTTTAATCGAATTAATTTAAGAAAGTTAAACAAACATGCTTTAAATCATCAATTACCTCTTGTGAACATGAACACGGATATTAGGTATGTCTTTTGGGAGGGAATAGTCCAGTATAGGCTTATAACATAGGAAAAAAGGGCTTAGATATTGGGTAATATAGGGCATTATCTATGTCAAAATAGGGACTCAACACCTATTTTAATTTTGAATCTAAATTTCTTAGAATTATCCTTAACTTGGCAGTGTTTTAATACAATACACGGTTTTTCCCTTGAGAGACACGTACATGCGCTAGCTGTCATTCTATATGGTGCATACATATGTAGTTTTTTCTTAAATAGTCGTGTACATCAATATGTTTTGATTGATTGATGAGTTTGGTGTTTGTTGGGTAAGTTTTTATAGTTGTTGGTTCTTCTTGGGTTTCTTTCATAACTTTTGAGTGCCTACAGAGTGATAGGAAACCTTTCTTTTGTTGTCTTTTCGGGTGGTTTTTCTTTCTCATCATCTTTTTCATTGGTTGTCCTTGCATCCTAGGTTGAGTGTTTACTTCTTGGTGTCCTTATTGGTTTGTCTCTTTTTTCTTACAGTAGGGTTTACATATCAAGTTGTTGTTCAGTCCTTGCATTTTCATTTCTTTATATTGAAAATAAAAGAAAATCACATTTTGCATTTTGGCATTTTCTCTTTTGGGTTGTTTATTATTGATCTTGATATGTGTAGAAAAATTGTATATTATTCAAAATTGCAGAGTTGAATTGAAAGTTGCATTTGTGAAAAGCTTATCATTTTTTGAGAATTGAAGTTTAGGACTTAAATTTATCTTCATATTCATTTCTTTTATTTGTTGAGACATAACATCATTAGTTTCAAAACCACATATTTTGAGTAAACAAATCCATTAAAAGTAACGATGATTAATTAAAATTGATTAGAAACGATTTTATTTTTCAGAAGTACACAAACACGTATAGGATATAGGGCCTTGGAATAGTATTTTGTGAGTAAAATTCTCCAAGGATATTAAACTCAACAGATATGTATAACCAGGGAGTGGTGAAATCCATTATGTAATTAGTGACATCAGGATGCTCCAATCACACCGGAGTTAAGAACAAGGTTGGGCGAAGTTAGTTGCAGATATATCCCTCTAATACCTTCTTAGCATCAGATATATTTATGGGGATCTGTTCATATTTGGGGGTCTTTCTAGTACCTTTACCTCCCTGAGAGGCGGTGCTTTCAAGATTTCAGGATTTGTTACCCTACCCATATGGTGGACTTGACTTAGGACTGTTCACCCTCATATTGGTTATATCATGGCAACTTTAGTTGCTTGACATAGTGATTCAGACCCCCCTTCTTTCCTAAGGGCTACGCAACCTCCCAGTATAGGATCGATCAAGAAACTGAGTCTAACTGACTCTTCGACCCCTCAAGAACCTCAATTCCACTTAACATGCCCTCTTTCCCTTAAATCATAGGTTGTATGGAACCTACAACCTTCTCCTTAATACCTTTAATATTCAACATATTTAGGTGCTAGGTCTCCTGGTTAATCCCCTCCCTTTATGCGACCAAGGTTGTGACCAGTCGCCTAATCAAAAGGCATGTCACGAATTGCCGTATTGGGTCTTTACATGCGAGTCACTCTGACTCTCCCGACTCTCAGGAAACCCGATAAGAGCCTAGTTCATGATAGCCTCTCTAATTCCCCTTCACTGATGTTACCCTTCGCTATGACCGTGGGCCAATATTTAAAGCACTTCACAATTTCATGTTTCACAAGTTCACACTTTGAGAATCGTCTCTTTGGAAAATCAACAGTCCAGATCTCTCCTCGATCCGACGGCTCAAATCAAATAGTGATCTCATGTTCCGTGATTTCTCATAACTCTTACCTCTGATTTCCCGAGTCATGAACTCCCGACAATACCAGATCTACAATTCATCTCCCTCCTTCGATCAACGACTATGATCAAATCGTCATTTCACATTTCACGAGTTCTTGTAACTTTTCCTTTGACTTCTTTAAGTCATGAGTCAACGAAATGATGATCTCTCGCCACATGTACTCCTTGATGATGGATGGTCTCAATGATTTCAGAACGATCAACGGATGTGATATTTTCATGAGTTCGCACTTCGCAAATCCTCACAAGTTGGCTCTTTGACCCTTCCACTCTGCGAGTTAGCGAAATGTTGATCTATCGCCACGTTTCTTCCTTGAAAACAAAGGGCTCCGATGATTTTGAAGTTTCGTAATTCCTATTCTTCTGTATGCTTTCAAAGCTTTAAGGTTAGTGCACTTTACCTTGATTGGACGACTACAATTATTTTGTGCGTAGATCAGATGGCTAAGATCCTTTCTCTGGCTCTCATATCGAATGACTGAGATATTTTATTTGCGCTTAGATCAGATGGTTGAAATCTTTTCCTTTGCACTCAATCCTCATTGTTTGGATGTTGATCGGATGATCCAGATATTTTCCCTTGAGCTTATGCTTTCTTCTAACTTAGAATATTTTTCGAAAGATTTAAAGGCTTCGACCTTTATCCTTCCCACAAGTCCACTTATTGGATCTCATTCCCACTTCTTGGAGAGTGCTACTCCTCTTGATCTTGATCTCCTCAAATATTTTTATCTCCCAAGCACTTCTTTCTTTTCTGGGAAATTCATCAAACTCAGATCCAAAGATTCTTGAAAAGAATTCTTTCTCGCCCTTGTGGCATTCCTTTTCTCTCGTCCTTCGACTTATTTACAGAGTCGCTTCGACTCTTTGTCGAATTCTAGACCTATGCACTCTTTGCAATAGATATTTACAATGATTTGAGTTATTGCGATGACTGTGCACTTCTTGCAACAGTCACTTTGCACTCCTTGCAAGGGAAATCTTACGCTATTTCTCATGAGATTTACGAGTCGAAACAGACCCTATCAATACACTCCTTGTGGACTATGTACACACCTTGCACCGTCTCACAAAGAAAAGTGATTTTAAAATTTATACAAGCATTTCAAAGCTACATGCACGTGTAAAAATATTCATTCATTATTGAAAAGATTAACGACAACAACATGGAAATTGTAAACAATATTCAACCATACATTGGATCAATTTTCCTCTATTATCTTCATTCAAAATCAAGAAAATGGTTACAGCAAAAGTCAAAGCAACAACTATTGTTCACAAATTCCTACTTGCTCATAATTCTCGTAGCCCATATTTTGGGCATACAAAATCTCTCTTTATACAAAAGAAACAAACTAACTTCTATCTAATTGCAATTACATTGAGATTAGGGTTAATCTCGCAAGTCACGCGTGCTCATTTTGTCTCCACGTGTGTGATCTTTCCTCTTTTGTTTTCTATTGCTTCAAAATATTTGTAGTACTGGCTAGCGTTCGAGACTCCAGATTGGCTCTTAGGCGTTGATTTGTCCTACCACGTGTACTTGTTGATGGTGCTCCTGCATCATACTCCCCCAGGAAAAAAATTCATGGACTCATGTCTATGAGCTTTTGTACCGACTTTCCATGTTTATGTATATCCACTTCACTTTCCCAACTAGAATATTCTATTGGGTGTCCCTTCCACTTGAACATATATTCAAAATAGTTCTTCCTCTTATTCTTCTTACCAATCCTCTGATCAACGATATTTTCCATCTGTGGTTTTTTTGCTATAGGAAATTGTTTCTCCCACTGAATATTCCCTTGATCTGTTGATCCCTCTGTGTCATCCTTCCTGTAAGGATAGAGGTCTGAGATGTTGAATATGGGCGATATGCCCAAATCATCTAGCAGCTCAATCTCATAGGCGTTTGCATCAAACTTCCCCAATATCTTACATGGTCCTATCTTCTTCATTTTATCTTGTTATATGTCCCCCTAGGGAACCTTTCCTTCTTGAGATGTGCTAGAAATTCATCTCTGATTTCAAATTGGAGTTCTTTGCGATGTTAATCAGCTCTGCATTTGTACTCTTGGATAGAATTCTGCAACTTCCCCCTGATCTGGCTATGGAGCTTCTACATTTCTGCAGCAAAATATTTTGCTCCATCACCTCTCATCTCACTATGTTTCAATTCTCTCAACTCAGATACTCCCATGGGTTTCATTCCATAAAATATTTGGAAAGGGCTCTTCCCAGTGCTCCTATTTGGTGAGTCATTGTATGCAAATTTTTCTTGTGGTAGAATCTGATCCCATTGGTTATGGTACTCAGTGACCAGACTCCTCAATAAGTTTCCCAAAATTTTGTTTACCACCTCAGTTTTCCCATCTGTCTGAGGGTGATAAGTTGAGATGAAGGAAAAATATATCCCCAACTTCTTCCACAGTGTTCTCCAAAAATGAAAAAAAAAAATTGTGTCTTTGTCCGAGACAATGCTTCTGGGTAGGCCATGAAGTCTCACAACTTCCTTGAAAAATAGGTTTTCAACATGTGTTGCATCACTAGTCTTCTGACATGTGATAAAGTGTGCCATCTTTGAAAATCTATCCACCACCACAAATATGGAATCACATCCACTTTGTGTTCTTGGCAGTCCCAACACAAAATGCATGCTTATTGCATCCCAAGGCCTCTCTAGTATGGGCAATGGTTGATACAATCCAATGTTTTTTCTTTTACCTTTTGCATGTTGGTAGATTCTGCATCTGTTCATGAATTTTATTGCATATGTTGTCATACCTGGCCAATAGTATGAGTTTCTCAACTACGCAAATGTCCTATCATGGCCGAAATCTCTAGCCAATCCTCCACTATGTTTTTCCTTCAAAAGGTTATCCCTCATTCAGCATTTTGGTATGCAAAATTGATTTCCCTTGAAAAACTATCCCTCTTGAATCATATACTCTATCAACTAGCCCCTATCTCTCAGCACAGGATTCACGCATGCTTTGTATGCTTCCTTGAATTTTGGATCATCACTGTACATTTCCTCAAGTTGTTCAAACCCTAAGGTCTTTACCTGAAATTCCTGTAGATTCAAACATCTCCTGATAGTGATCTTGTTGATGGATCTCGAGTCTGTACACATTCTCCATCCTCCATATTTCTTTGGACTCAACATTGTTGGCACTGTGCATTGAATCAATCTCTCTCTGACCAAACCCTTGTCTAACAACTCCTAGATCTCGTTATTTACCTCCTCATTCTCTTGAGGTGGCAGTCTATATGTCGCTTTGTTTGGAATACTTACTCCTAGTATCAAATCAATATGATGGATGATACTTCTGATGGGTGGTAATGAGTTAGGCAACTCATCCACCACTATGTCACAAAAAATTTCCAACAATTCTTGAACTTCTTTAGGCAAATCATCCATCGAAGTACTAGTATGGATGACTTTGGGTTTCCTCACCACATCAAACTGCATCTCTTGTTCTTTCTTAAATTATTCCAGGAGTTCCTTCCCACTCATGAGAAGTATGCTTGTGTTGGCTTCCCTTTTCACTTTATTCTCCTCTATTGGAAACAACATGTGTGTCCTACCATTATTCTCCAAGGTGTATGTATTCTTCCTCCCATCATGAAAGACATTACTGTCAAACTGCCATGGTCTTCCCAACAAAATATGGCATACATCCATGGGAATTACATCACACAGAATTTCATCTCTATATCCTCCTATCTTAAATTCAATGAAGCATTGTTTTGTAACCATTACCTGGTGTCCTTTCTACAACCATGATACTTTATATGGATCTGGGTGTGCAGTTGTATCTAGCTCCAATTTCTCCACCATCTCCATGGATACTAAGTTATTAGTGCTCCCACTGTAAATTATCACCTTGCATACTCTGTCTTTAGTCTTTCAAGCTGTCTTGAATAGACTGTTCCTATGTCCTAGATTTTTATCTTCTTTCTCTGGTTTTAAGATAGTCTTTCTCATCATCATGGATGTTCCATCCTCTACTCCCTCTGCTTGAACATTCCCACTTTGTGCTTCCGAAATTTGAGCTTCTCCTCCTTATTTCTTTTTCTAGGGGGATTTCCAAGACATATGCCATGTATTTCCACAGTCATAACATCTTATTCCTCCTCTTCCTCTTCCTCTAGAAGATTTTATTCCACCACTCTGTCTTCCTCGGGAACTTCCTCCTCTCTCCGAGTGACTATGTAGAGTTTTAGCCTCATCTTTGGAATTATGCACATTTTCATGGGAAACTCCCTTGCCTTTGTTCATGGATGAGATTTTACCTCTACCTCGTTGGCTTTGTTTTATAGCCAACTTCCCTTCTACCTTCAGCGCAAACTGATAAGAATCCTCCACTATCCTTACCGACATCATCCTGAGCTCATCCTGGATTTCATACCTCAGGCCATTCATATACCTAACAACTTTTTCTTCATCCTTCTCTCCTTTGTCCAACTCTGATTTTCATCTTGTAGAACTCCTCTTTTTTTCACTGTCATACCTTTCTGTCTCAGGTTCTGTAGCTTCCTAAACAAATTGATATGATAATCTTTGGCCATGAATTTAGCCTTCATCTTGGCTACCATTATGTCCCAATTATTTATCTTATGTTTGCCTCTACTTCACCTCTCAGCCTACAATTCATCTCACGACAGTGATGCGTGTCCTTTAATCCTAGTGACAACATGTCTCACCCTTTTCTCCACTTCGACATCTTCATAATCGAAATATTTTCCCATGGACCTTATCCAATCCAGCAGTTCTTCAGCATCCAAATTTCCTTCATACATTGAGACCTCTATCTTGGCTCTAGATCTCAATCTAACAACTGGTCTTAGCAAGCGTTCTTTGGAAATGTGCTCCCCTAAAGGTTCTTCGGCTTATACATCTTCACTCTCTGCATTGCTAACGTCTCCAGCATCAAGTTCTCTTCTCTGCGTTGCTTCCATCGCTTCCATCCTTGCATCCAGTTCTGGCATCTCTCTTTCTACAACACGATTGGCTAAAGGTGTCTCCCCTCATATCCTCGGTGGAATTATGTTGATTGTCTCTCATACACAGAGTAAAATTTTGAGTTATTTTGTCTCCTTTATCTCCTTTATCAACTTCTCCTGAAATCTATAGACAAAAATCAACTCTGATACCACATGACGTAGACCCCCCTTTTGTCCTAAGGGTTGTGCGACCTCCCGGTCTAGGATCGATCGATGAACTGAGTTTGAATGACTCTTCGGGCCCTCAAGAACCTCAATTCCACTTAACATGGCCTCTTTCCCTTAAATCACAAGTTGTATGGAACCCACGGCCTTATCCTTAATGCCTTTAAGCTTCAACATATTTAGGCACTAGCTCTCCTGGTTAAGCCCCTCCTTTTATGTGGCCAAGGTTGTGACCAGTCGCCTAATCAAAAGGTGCATCGCAACTTCACATATTATGTCTTTACATGTGAGTCACTCTCACTCTCCCGACTCCCGAAACCCTGAAAGGAGCCTAGAGCATGCTATCCCCTCTAATTCCCCTTCACCTATGTGACCCTTCTCTATGACCGTGGGCCAATCTTTTGAGCACTTCGCGATTTTGTGTTTTGCGAGTTCTCACTTTGCGAATTATCTCTCTGGACAATCAATGGTCCAAATATCTCCTCGATCTAATGGCTCAGATCAAATCACGATCTTGCATTTCACAAGTTCTCAGAACTCTTACCTCTAATTTCCTGAGTCACGAACTCCCGACAAGACCAGATCTATGGTTCAACACCCTCCTTTGATCAATGACTATGATCAAATCGTGATTTTGCATTTCTCGAGTTCATAACTCTGCCTTTCACTTCTTTAAGTCGTGAGTCAATGAAATGTTGATCTCTTGCCACATGACCTCCTTGATGATGGATGGTCTCTATGATTTTGGAACGATCAAGGACTGTGATCTTTTTGCATGTTGGGACTTCGCAAATCCTTACAACTCTACTCTTTGACCCTTCCACTCTGCAAGTCAATGAAATGCTATTCTCTCACCATGTTTCCTCCTTGACAACGAACGAATCCGATGATTTCGAAGTATTGTAAGTCTAATTCTCCTATACACTTTCAAAGCTTTAAGGTTAGTGCACTTTACCTTCATCGGACGGCTACAATCCTTTTGTGCACAGATCAAATGGATAAGATCCTTTCTCTGGCTCTTAGATCGAACGGTTGAGATCGTTTCTTTGCACTTATATCAGACAACTGAGATATTTTCCTTTGTGATCACTCCTCATTTTCTAGACGTTGATCAGACGATCCAGATGTTTTCCCTTGATCCTACGCTTTCTTCTAACTTAAAATATTTTTTGAAAGATTTAAAGGGTTCAACCTTTATCCTTCCTGTGATTCCTCTTCTTGGATGTTGTTCACACTTCTAAGAGAGTGATACTCCTCCTGAGCTTGATCTCCTCAAAGATTTCAATCTCCCAAGCACTTCTTTCTTTTCTGGGAAATTCGTCAAACTCAGATCCAAAGATTCTTGAAAATAATTCTTTCTCTCCCTCCTGGCATTCCTCTCCTCTCATCCTTCAACTTATTTATGGATTTTCTTCGACTCTTTGTCGAATTCCAAACCTATGCCCTCTTTGCAATGGATCCTTACAAACATTTTTGTTCTTGCAATGACTATGCACTTCTTGCAGTAGTCACTTTGCACTCCTTGCAAAGTAAATCTTACGTTATTTCTCCTGAGCTTTACAAGTCGAAACAACCCCTATCAACGCACTCCTTGCGGACTATGTGCACACCTTGCACCGGCTCACAAAGAAAAGTGATTTTGAAATTTATACAAGCATTTAAAAGCTACATGCACTTGTAGCAATATTCATTCATTCTTGAAAAGATTAACGACAACAACAGGGAAATTGTAAAATATATTCACACCATACATTGGATCAATTTTCCTCTGTTATTCAAGAAAATGGTTACAACTATAGTCAAAGAAACAACTACTATTCACAAATTCCTACTTGCTCATAATTCTCGTAACCCTTCTTTTGGGTGTACAAAATCTCTCTTTATACAAAATAAGCAAACTAACTGCTATCTAATTCCAGTTACATTGAGACTACAGTTAAGCTCCCAAGTCACACATGCTCATTTTGTCTCCACGCGTGTGATCTTTCCTCATTTGTTTTCTATCACTTCAAAATATTTGCAGTACTACCTAGCGTTCAAGACTCCAGATTGGCTCTCATTCATTGAGTTGTCCTGCCATGTGTACTTGTTGACGATGCTCCTGCATCACATAGGTAGCCACATAGGCTACTTGTAGGGGTTATTCTGCATGTACCGTGAGTCAAATAAGTGTCAGACAACACACAACCTTTATGGAGGATTACCTCTCTCGGGGGATCTGACCGACTACTCTGTTAAGCCCACGAGGGCCCTTATAAATGGATACCTCGATATTTTTAAGGGAGTCTCAAGCCCCTCTTGGGCGAGGCATACCTATTCTAGTGACAGAGGCCCCTTTTTTCAGCCACTATATCATGTTTGTGTACATTGGCCTGTTTTATTTACTTTGGTGTGCTCTCTGATTATTAGTTGGCCTTAGGATTTTGTATTGCATCGTGATTTTTCATTTCTATGTTTAGTAGAGCCATCATGACTCCCTCAGTTAGCGCTACCCAACCCATGGTCTTTTCTCATTCCATGGGGAAAAATCCTGTTGTATTTCTGAGTGGTACATTGAATCATGATACTTGGCCAATACCTTGGGCCTCTAATCATTTTTCTCTTTGTATGCTAGACATGTCTTTTCACTTTCCATCCTCTGTCTCATCTTCTTATGTGAATCCTAGTTTTGGATCTGGGGACACGTTGCCTCCTTTTTATCCCTTTTCATTTGGTGAGAGTCATATCCCCCAACCAACTCTTACAATAGGAGGTTGGAATATTCCTTTCTATGGTTCCAATCCCTGCTTCACTTTTCCAGGAGAAAGTGCTCAAATGGGTGGTCATTCTACTTATTTCATCCCATCCATCTATCCTTCTTCCGCTATGCCATTTATTATGAATTATTTTCACATGGCGAACCTTTTTCTGTCCTCTAGTGTTTCATATGGGGTGAGCTAGTTGTATAGTATGGGAAACCCCTTTCACAAAGTTCCTTCATATGGGGGAAACATATATCCTCACCTGAGTAACCATTGTCATGTTGCTTTCTCTTCAAAATAGACTTCCTCGATGATGATTCCCTTACAACAATTTATGAATCAGTTTGGAGGAGGATATTATCCTGATGGAAAGGGACATGGTGTATACCAGAACCCTTCCTAGACCACAATTTCTCAAAATCAGTAATTCCTGAAACCTTGGTCTCAAATGCCACAACCAGTCATTGCAAGTCATGCTATAATCACAAGTCCAGTCACTACAATTCATATTAGAATTATATCACCAACCTATGCTATTCACGTTGGAGATAGGTCAACAACCTCTGTAATTCATGTTTAAGAACAACAACGATTCACTGCATGTCATGCAGCGGGAACAACTTTAGTCACTTCTAGTCACACTACACATACATCACAAACATCTGCAAGTCAGGTTGAATACCAAAAACTAGTTGTTGTATGTCATGTTGGGGGCACAACTTTAGTCACTAGTAGTCTCACTACACATACATCACCAACCTCTCCTAGTCATGTTGGGGATTCATCACCAACCTCTTCTAGTCATGTTGGGGATTCATCAACAACCTCTATAAGTTATGCTGAAGATCTTATACTAGCCTCTGCAAATCATGCTGGGAGCATGTCACTAGCCACTACACGTATTGTTGGGGGAATTAAAATTATTGATAAGCTTATACGTATAAGACATAATCCCAAGTTCATTTTTATACTTTGCAAGGGAGGTCACCTAACCCTTTTGTGCCCTGCTACTGTTGTGGTACAAGAAGTGCAATCCTTGTCTGATAACCCTTTGGGTTCTAAGTCGTCTTTGGTTTCCCAACTTTATAACCCTTATTTAGTTGATATAGCGGTCATGCCTATGCAATATTTGGCTGATACCACTCTTTTTGTGGGGATTAATGCATCTCTTGAACATGTTGTCTCGCATCGTGTTCAACTAAAGGGCATGTTTATGCAATACTCGTCTAACACCACTCCTGTTGAGGAAAGTGATGTGTCTCTTGACCTTGTTGTCTCGCATCCTATTCAAACAAAGTTTGAGGAAGAGGTCGTTCTGATGAAATCTTCGGTTGATCCCAATATTCTCTTGGAGAGTGATAAATCTAAGGAAGTGACATTGTTGATGCGACCTTCGGTTAATCCGACTCTTCTTTTGGGGGGTGATGTGTCTTTCGACCATGTCCTTGGAATTTCTAGTCATGTACCTTCTGAACAAGGGAGACTTCCACTCTCTTCGATTATGCTCCCTCCAAGCCCTACGGTGGTTTCCTTTGATTGGAATGATCTTTTGGAGCCTCGACTTCCTTCTTATACACCCTTCCAGATAAAGGGCATTCTTCAATATATTATAGATAAGGTAATCTCTACAAGTATTTTATCCTCCTTGGCTTGGAAAGCTTTGGCTTTTTCCAAGATTGTGTCATCTATCTATTAGTTTCTTACTTTAGACAAAATTCTTGCATGGGATCCCTGGCCTCCCCCATGATATGCTACTTAGAACAACATTCTTGAGTCTTACTTAACCTCTTTTCCGACTCTATAAAAAAGTGAAAATCTTGTCGGGTGAAATTGTCTCTTTCACACTCGTTAATTGTATTTGAAAGGATGTATATTTGGTGTAAGTTTACCCTTTTCATACCAATTAGACTAATTTCGAAAAAGGAATACTCTAGTCACTAGTTTCTAGAAGTGTTCTCCTGGGTATTGTTTTATACTGTTTTAGACCTAGGGGAATAAATTTTTGAAAAAGGACATTCTTTTGCATTAAGTTGTAATTGCATTCCATTATACTACTTGCAGTATTAAGCCTATTGTCGGTTCTCTCTTTCTCACTATAAGCCTATTACCTCAGCAATTTGCATCACCATCCAAGCAGATCCTTGTTTATATCCTTTGCAACTTGAAACCATGTACCCTAAGAGGAAACATTCCCTTGAGTGTCCACATCCTGCATGCACCTCCTTTCATTGAGAATAGGTGTGTTCCACGGTTGGAACTGGTTTCTTACTCGTGACACTCATTTCCTCTCTTGTATCATAGCATTCATTTGTTTATGAAAATACAAAAAAAAGATGGGTAGGAAAGGAATATTATCTCATGTTGGAAACAATTGTGTCTCCTTTGAACAAAGAACAAACTTTTGAGTCCACTTGTCATCCAAATTTTGGGTTTAGCATGACCTTAGGAAGCTGATCTTGTTATTTAGAGTTTACTCCTTTGAGTGGTTAGTCTTCCAGTCCCTATGGAGAGTTTGATTGGTTCCTCCTGCATCACAAAGTTTCATTATCAAGTCTATGTTGCTAGAGTCCTCCATATGTCTTATTCTCTTGTTCAAAGGACATCTATAAGATTTTTTCAGCCATTCCTCAGAACTCTTGAATTTTCATGTCAACCATAACTTCAGCATGTCTTAAAGTTACACAAATTTGTAGTCCTAGCATGCACCCTGGTCCTACTTTCATTATGGGTAGGAAACCTTGAACCCAACAGTCGACATATCCTCATTGGTCATTGACTAGGGGTCTCCCTTGATTTTGATGGCAAGAAATATATTCACATATTGGGATTCATGTGGTGTCTTGGATTCCATTAGCCTTATTGGTGGTTTCCTCACCTTTGTCAATAATTTTCCTTATTGGATTCTATATAGAGGGTCATTTTGGTGCACTACTTGCATCTAGTGCATGCAAAAAATGCGCAAGTTCATTGGTTCGTGAACATCATCTTCGTCCGAGTTCCTCCAAATCATCAAGATATTTCCTTGTACCTTGTGCTGAATGATGAGATATTCCTTAATGATAGCCTTTCAGTGGGTCTCCATACATCGAATTCAGCTCATCTATTATAGAAACAAGGTATAGAGTCCTATGAGTACCTAGAGGCTTGTAGTCATGAATGGAAATTTCTCTCGCCATTGAAAGTTGGGAATACATCAATGTCTCTTGATCGATGGATTATTTAGGTTTCCGACCTCAACACCTTTATTCACACTTGTGAGAATGTACTTGGTTCCTTGATACCTACTTTCATTATCGGTAGGTTGTCTCGTGTTTGTTAATGGTATACCTTAATGACCAGTAATCAAACGAAATCTCATTTTGTTCAACCTCAACTCCTCTATTCACATGATGTAGACTTGCACCTTTGGTGGTTCATGTAGAGGACTTGAAGACATCAATTTATAGTCACAAATTTCTTGAGTTGTTTCTATCATTCATTGGACTAGTATCTATATCACTTTAGTGATCATGGGAGATCATATTGTAATTCGTTGTATACAGATATCTTCAATTGATTTTGAGGCTAGTTTTCATTGGGCCTTGTTTGTGACTATGACATCCTATTGCATGTATCTACTTTGTATTGCCTATTCATGGCCATGAACAACTATTAGTATATTCCCACATGGATCTGTAGTGTAATTCAAATTGGTAGCCATGTGTACAAAGTCATTATGGATTGTAATATTCTCATGAGAAACTAGTGCACCCAAGTGGGTCTCCATTACTCCACTTACGGGAATTATAATGTATTTTGGTGATCACAGATACTCCTCTGACCTCACACATTAGGGGGAATCTGTTATAGCAATCTTTGCCTTATCCCATGAAACTTGCTCAAAAGGCCTTTTCCATTTCCCTATGCAGACTTGAAGTCCTCTTTTTCATTTCCTAGAGCTAAAAATCATATTGTTCCACATATACGTTCCCTAATAGTTAAAAAACATGTGTATACATAGGTTGCACCATTATATCCCACGTACATCACGTTTGGTGATAAAAAATTAAAAATTGTGTCGGGTTTCCATGTCATGTCACAAGATCCATGATCCTTAACCTTCCATATACTAGAAATGTTCTGAATCGGCCCTTCAATTCCATTTGAAGGCTATAAATGGGCCATATCCAAACCGTGGAAATTTAGAAGAATTCAATTTTTGACAGAAAAGTTACTCTGGAGAAATTATTCACTTCATATTGAATTTGCATCCCTTTTTCCTTTAAAGTATGGACACATTGCTAAGCCCCAAATATATTCCCTCTTTGATGGAGAACCTCATTGTATCTCTTATATGAGATTTCCTTTGGTGTAGGATTGAAGTGGTGGAGGCCCAACTGGAAGGGACTTAGTTTCTCAGTTTTGAGATGTGCCGACACAAAATTTTGTCACTTGTATACTTATGTTGATCATATTTTAATAGAAATACTCTTTTCTCGTCCAATTAATGTCTTGCAAATATTTGAGTTATTATTCCATTGGAGTATTTGTTATGAATGTTAATGGATTATGTTATTGTATGTGCTAACTTTATATATTATCACCATGTGATTGTGTATCTTGGTTGTTGAGGAAAAGGTACAGGTATAAATATTTGATTTGAGTGCTCAACAATGGTCTTCATTGAATGTCCAGATGATGTAGGTTCTTTATCTTGTCTTGTTATCATTTAAATTTATATAGGATACTTTGGATTAGAGTTGATTTTTTCAATCATTCTATCTGTTGTTGTTTACCCCATGCCATAGAGTGATTTTCATCGTAACAACAATTCCAAAAACAAGGTAGAAAATAGCATGCCAATGATGAGAGTTCCTCGAGATGCTGGAAACATGAAACCAAAGGAATAAAAAAAAATAGTCACTATCATCATACCCAATATCTGCACTCCATCACCCACCATAAAATAGAGAATCTCTTTATTCATTAGAGCTTCCCAATCTAGTTCTTCATAACGGGATGACCAATTGACATCAATATCCACAAAGGAAACTTTATAATAGAAATTAATTAGATGTCCTTCCTTCACTACTTGATGTAATAACCCCCTAAGTACCTTTTTAAGGGATGGGGTATTAAATTTTTTCTCTCCTCAATTATAAAAAAACCTCTTCCCAATCATATCATCATGTTCTTCTCGTCGAGGGATTTCCAACCATTGTAACCATGCTCAATTCTGAGCTCAGGATAAAAAGGCATAGCCTCTAAAAGTTCTTGTGCCTTCATTGGTCAACCACTGGCTCATTACCATGAGGCATCCACATGGACACTTCTTACTCATGCCAGCTGACGTGGAAGTGGCACGTTAGATTCATGCGCCAATTATTTGGCCCACTTCTTGTCATTGTCAGGATTTATTATCTGGTGGTTCACTCTCACTATCCCAATACTTCTGAAATCGATGCACCAAAGTCCATATTCCCCAGATCCTACAACTAACAACCCTTGATCTTGAGGGTTCATAGCACTTCTATGATGAAATTTTATGTGGATATTAATTCCCATCTCCCAAAGTTTGAACGGTGTGTGGATGTGACCTGTGAGATCTCCAGTGGATATTCCACCTCTTCCCTATGTTGATCAACGATCTTCGTTAGCATCGACTCGTAGATTCATCGACGATTTCTTCATTGTTTTTGACATTTTTTGGTCGAACGTGACCATGCCAACCTCCCACCCTTTCGACAATGACATGTATAGATATAAAGATTCATATTGCCTCATCAAATCCCAATAGGATCAATGATTATCCTCATATGTTCTCTCTGGACCCACGTCAACTAATCAACAAATAACACCTATCGACTTTCATGAAGTCATCATCCTCACTCTTATTTTGATTGCATATCACGAAAGATCAATGACGAAGATACCCTCATCCAATGACATATCGATGAATCTCATCATGTCATCGATGCCAGTGTCGCCGTTGTTCAAAATTCTCCCGGTTCACCCACCTTCCACCTCTGATGATGATATGTAGATATCTACCACCCAGATTTCCTGAGGATGAACCTCGACAAATCCAATGCCCATTATTGAAACCAATATCCGAAGTACCTCTAGCCCTATGGGACCCACTGTCGTCCCATCGACCAACCCCTACGTGACACCTATCACCACTTTAGACATGTGGAATACTGATTTGATATGCCATGTCATCAGGTTGTCACCACATTCTCTGATATCTTAAGTGGAATTTATGACAGATCGAAGACCATCATCATGTCTCACCACTCATCGATCAACAATCTAGATCTTCTCTTTGGAGTCCTACTTTGAGCTCTTCGTAGATGTACTCTGAAATCTTTAGATTCCACTCCAAAAAGGTCAATTCCTAAAAATTCTACCACTTGACATGTGGAACAATATCTATTGGACATGTGGCATCATCACCACTTGACACGTTTCATTCACATTTCCATCAAAAGGTTCAACTATAGGTGCCAATTCACTATGCCACATGTCACCTTATAGGCTCGAAATGTGGAATCCTTAACAACATCTTCTTGAGCCCTTAACTAAGGATACATGATCTCAATAATATGTTGAGTCCTTTTGATCTTGGCAGATCGATGACCCAAACAATTCCTCTAAAGGAAGGATAGGATTATTTTGTCTCATTGAATCAATGACCATGATCAAATCCCACCCTTATTCCAATTAATGGTCCATATTTCTCCCGTATTCTCCTCGTCGCAGCCCATCTCCGTGACATACTTCAATTGGCACCATACAATTGATGGCAAGGATATGTCCTCTCACTAGATCAAATATCAATATTTAATCATGTCCCTACGCCGATAGAGGGTTTTATCTAACCATTATGCCAAATCAACAATCATGATTCCTTTGAGGCAAAAAGAGGGTTTTATCCCTGGTTTTCCATCCACATCCGTGATCCTATGATGAAATAAAGAAATGGAATATTTAGGGAATGGAATCTATAAGAAACTCCATGGACCCAAGAGTTAAATAAAAACATATGGAAGAACATGAAGATTCCAAGAAAGAATAGAAGCCTGAACAACCAGTCATTGTATCGAGAATCACAATATTACCATCCTGATATGAAAGCAATCAAGAAGAGGAACTAAAAATTGTGATAAAGAACAATGTATGGAAGACTTATGAATGAAAGAATTGCAATATCCAGAACTAGAGGTTCTCCCAGATGGAGGGAGAATATTATGATGATTACTCTTTTTGGTAAACCAAACATATCTTTACTAGAGGTTATCCACCAGTGCACAACAGAAGCGTGGTGAAGATTTCCTATAACAAGATATTGTATCAAGATGATTACTCAGAAGATCAAATATCATGATGACAAAAGAAGTGCCACATGGATATGTTCTAGTTTTCCAACAATGATATATTTTATTGATCAGAGCTAGATGAAGCCTTCAAAGAATACCAGTGCTCCAGAACAAAGTACATTTGAAATCAAGTATTACATTATCCGTGATGAATCTCAGAAAGGAGAAAGAGATTCTCCAATACATATCTCCACAGATGAGCAGATAAATAGACATGTTGGTAAATCTTCTATCCAAGATAAAAGAGTTTGCGTACTCAATATGGCGCTCGTGGAGACAAATTCCTTATTGAAAAAGGAAGAGATGACTCCCAGGTTGGGAGGGAGCACTGATATGTATTGATTTATGGACAATCATTTTTCAGTTCGAAAAATGGTCCAAGATGAGTAGTTTCCTTTCCAGTTTGGAAAGTGGATTGAGATTTCTAATGGATAGCGATTTCTCATTGTGGTTAACATGGGAAATGGTCCAGATTGTTGATGTATCATACACAGTGACTTCCCATTGTGGTTAACATGGGAAGTGGTCTACGACAGTCTCTCTTATTGAGGGTTACTCAAGAAGACTGGCCCGCCTCGCCGTACAATGATTTCTCATTGTGGTTAACATGAGGAATGGTCTATTTTGGAGGTTGATACAGGACAGTCTTTTCCTCTTGTGATTAACAAAGGAAATGGTCCAGACAGTCATTCCTTAGGTTTTATACATTCTCTCGAGGGTGCACTTTGATTAGTGTAGGAGTAATGGCCTAGGGTGGGGAATGGTCCAAACTCAACAATCGGGGACATAAATTCCTTAGGGTTTATACATTCTCTACAGGGTGCACTTTGATTAGTGTAGGAAGAATGACCTGGGTTAAGGAATTTTCCAGGTTTAGAAGACAAGACAATTATTCTTCCTTGCTTGAGAATAATAGTCCAGATATATCATTGTTCTACTCTGAGGGAAGATATTCTTTCATATCTCACAGACGTGAGTGAAAATTGGCCCAGATTATTCAGTTTATTTTTAACAATATTTTCTGTGCAGATTGACATCAGAGGATTTTTATGAAGATTTCATGTCTCCAGACAGTAGAATTATGCTACTGTGGTGGATATGTTCCACTGTTTGTGACTATACATCACTGATCAAGTACTTGTATTCTACTTGGTGTGGTAGTAAACCACTGGAGTGTAGTTATGTACTAAAATGGATAAACACAGTTGTGTTTTATCAATTGGTATTGTGCCAGTTGTCATGGAGAATTATTCAGTTGAATAATAATGACAGTGCTCGTGATGCTACCAGTTGAATGGTCTATTGTGTTCAAGACCATACCTCCCTATCTAGGAGGGAGTGTTAATATTGAGTTAGCTTCGGGAGGTATGAACCTCTATTGTGACCTTTGAAAAGATTAGAATGTTCCAGAATGAAGCGAAGAAATGAAGGAAACCCTAGACAAGATGTCGGCTGACAATAGATAATTAACATGAATTAATTAGTACCCAAAAGGAGAATTCAACCCCAGTAAGTCTGCCAAAATCACTATAAATATAGGGCGCTAGTCTCTCATTATACAGACTTCTCAGAATTGCAGAGAGCAGTTTCTGCGCACTACAGTCCATCATTTTTGTGTACAAGTCCTGGGGAAGGTACTGCACCAGTTTTTGGGTGAGACTATATGTTCATCTTGGTTACTTCTTTCTTGGTGCATTAGCCTCTCTTGGCTATTGTATTTCTACCAGGATTCTTTTCTATGTCAAGGTCAAGGTGCTAGGAGGGTGTCTTCGCCTATGGTTGGGTGACAAGGGTATTGTTAATGGTAAAACGAGAATAAACCTTCATATTCTAACAAAGAAAACCTACTAGGATATATACATTGTTCCTAAAGGAGCAGTGGCACAAAAATTAGATTGAGCATTTGGTTCAATTAGTGAAATACAACCTTGACACTCTTAAGAAATTATTGGATGCATACGAGGGCTACAACATGGAGGAAAGGGACAATATGTGTAAGGTTTACTTACAAAACATGATCCTTATACACCTCTACAATTGGAATCCAAATCCATATGTGGGGGATGTCCAGATGATGGAATTTGCATCATGACTAAGGCATGAAGAGATAAGGGCAGAGGAATTAAGTAAATACAAAGAAGAAGAACTTCAAACCCTCTTTTGTATTAGAATTGAGGCATATATACTAGGGGATGTTATAAACAACCATCAAAACCTCTCTTTAGACAAATACATAGCCCAAATTTGGACAACCAAATAGAGAGAGGCAATCGCCCACTTGGATGAATCATTGAGACTTTTGGGAGAAGAGGAATTATAATCTTGTCACTGGAGGTGGCACTTTTTTCCTCATAACTTACATATTAGAGATCCTCATTCTCCCAATTCTCTACAACTTTCCCTCCTAATAACCACCTGGTACAAATATGCACTAATAAAGATGAGAACAAATTGGATTCGGTTGAGGATGAATCCACCACTCCTTCTTCCTATAGCACCAATGGTTAACCTTAACAAAGAAAAGGAAGAAGAGGAGTGGAACAAGATAATGAAACATAAAAGATATCATGATTAGCATGCCATAACAAGATATGTGGCATGGGATATGAGGAAGGAATTCAGTGAAAAAAATACTAATTCACAACAACATAACGTTGGACAACAACACCAAGAAACAATACAGCAACTTAGCAGTGGGTGAGAACCTAGTGAACATCAACAATAACAGTTAGAACATAGGAACCTAATTTAGTTACACAAGGGTGTGCAAAGTTTCAGTTGGGGGTGACAATGAGCCCAATTATTTCCTATCTCAAAGGTTCATCATAGGAACATTTTTCCAACATGATATGACTAAATATTTTCTTTTGACCATTTTTAACAGTTAGTCATGAATATTTTTGCATGTTGCTTAGTGAATAAGTTTTGAGGTGAACTTGTGTGCTTAGCATATCTTTTTCTCTAATATCTATGATAAAGGATGTGTGTAGCATCAAATAGGTCGAAATCCATGAATCAAGGGACCCTAATGGCATTTAATCTTAGCACCAAAGGATTATGTCTCCCTAAAAAGTGTTTTCATCGAAGAATCAAGGGACGATGTCCCCACCTAACTCTTAAGAACTCTTAGTTCACTAAGGACTACTCTTGGCCAACAACATTTTGATATTTAGATGAGATTGATTGAGATATCCTATTTCCCCATTTTTCTCCTCAATATAAGAAACAAGGTCGAGTTCTCAAGACTATATATAGACCTCTAGCCTACAGAGAAAAAGACAATTTTTTTATGATATTGTATGGAGCTTTTTATTCTGAAGACTTTTTGTTGAAACTTTGATCTTTTTCTCTTGATGTATTGTTATTATTAATGGAATAAATATGATCATGTTTTCACCTTTATTAGAGTTTTCTCAAGGTACCTTGTGCTTCTTGGGTAGGGCCTACTCAATAAGGCTCAAGTACGCTATTGAAATTTCCCTTTTTCTTGAATGATAATTAGTTGATAGTTATCATTTCATTCCCTCTTGTATATTAATATAGTCATGCATGATTAATTCTTATTTTTGTCAATTTGTCATTAACTTGTTAGTTTCAGTACGTATCCTATAGAAAGAGTCAAAAACCTATTGGGATGCTCTTGGGTGTCTTCTCAAGGATGAGAACCTCAGTTCTACCTCATTTTATCGTATTCTATATTTGTTGATGCTTTATAAGACTCACACTATATTTTTAGGACTCATTTTTGGCTTCCTCTAGGACTGTTACAGTTCCTATAGAAACTTTCTGTAGGACTATTTTATCTATAGATCTCAATTTCCCCTAACCTTATTTTCAAGAAAATATAAATAAACAATAAGACATATGGATTTTTATTGGTTCAAGGTTTATGCATAAATTAGGTCATTTATTCCATGCATTAGTTTAACCTCTTTAATCACATTTTTATGTCATACACTAGAATGAATTCATGCTATGCCTTCAGTTGTTTTTCTATGGTTTAGTATGATTTATTTTATGTCATTATATTATTTCTCCTTTACTCAACCTAGATTAATTGTCGTTTCAAGTTGGTGTTCTTTTCATTCAAGAAATCATTTAAAGTTTATTTCTTCCATCTCAATTTACTTTCCATTTACATGCATTTACACCCCTAATCAATCTAAGACCTATACTACTATTATTTCATTCTGCATATACATTGCACAACACCTCTTAAGTTTGTACAAACCCCAGGTTGACAAGTAAATTAAGAATCCAAGAAAGCGGTAGCATTATTTCTTTTATTCTTAGGACCATCACATATGTTCATTGGGATCATAGGACATCACATCACAATTATTAACCTTGGATTTAACCAACATTTGAAGTATGTCACGGAAATCGATAGGTTATTTCTCTTGGGTTCCAAGATGATTTTTTGTCTTGAGGGACACATGGATGTTTTGGAATTGTATCTAGTGTATAAGGTTCATGGAGGATATACAATGAATAGTTTCATCTTTGATCCTTTCTTTATAACCTCAAATCTCCACAGTCAAAGAATGAAAATTGAAACGGGGCTAAGTAATGTCCCCCATCCTACATATACCACAATTCATTCATTGAAGGTAAATAACTTCAACTAATTGTGGGTACTCGAAGTCAATCACCTCATGGAGTAATTCATATACAAGGAAAACAAATTCCCTGAGTGAATCTTCGTTGAAAATTTGAATTTAATATTTTACAATAGGTGATATCTATTGCAGAAGCTCAAACACGAGTGAAGGAGACACATTTATTTTGGTGGTTGCAACAAATAATAGGCCATCAAAATTTACATGTAAATAGTTAAACCCTTCAACATTCAATGAATACTAGTGGTGCCTCCTCCCTGTCATCACTCTTCCAAAATTTGACCCTGTGGAAAAATATTTTAGTGCATCATCTCTTAAGAATTTAGCTAGAGCATGCACATTGTATTAAGAAGCATGTTCCCATTCATGTCAAGAAACCCATGCTTGAGAGATTACTTTAAGTTTTTTTTCAAAGAAATCCTCATTTTGATTTCTTAGTTGTTGAAAATAGCTCATCCTAACTAGATGTTATCTTTATCTCCCATTAACGATTAAGGAGGTCATGATATGATTGTGTAGCATGTGGTTATAGTTTGGAAGGAGTTATTTGGGAAGAAACTCTCCCATGGTTTTAATAGTTTCTAGTATTATCTTTCTATTTGTAGTTGCGAGAAAGCCTCTCATCATAGGTTGAAGTATTCTTATTGTTTCTATTGATCGATAAACATGGTCCTTCCCTATGTTTGGAATTTACGATTCCTATTTCAATGCATGGCTTCACCTAATTTAGTGTTTAGCATTATATAACAATGGTATACTCCATTATTGTTATGCAAGGTGCATTTTTTTTCGATTGTATCATGAGTTTTTCCCATCTCCTATTGGATTCAAAGCTTGAGGTAAAGTTTATTTCCATAGGTATTGTACAATGTTCATAAAATATATTTTCATTCCTACTTGAACATTTTGTTAATTGGTTACAAGATTCTAGATATAATTTGAATCAATTATTTATATATATGCAACGAATGTGAGATCTAGATTGCAAGTGTGGGCGAGAAATAGAAACCCTAATTCAATATGGGAGAAATCATTTGAAGATATATTGAAAATAGATATCTACACACCAGATTTTCCAAAATCCTCTAGAAGATATAAAAAATTGAATTATTTTGTTTGAAATATTTAAGATGACTTTTGAGAGTCCCAGGATAGATTAATTGGTTTTAAAAGTTTGACCCATTATATGGTGTATGGGTTCTGTGTGTTTTCTCTGTTATGGGTGTGCTACACATTATAATTAAATTATACTTCTTCGTATTAATATGTGTGTGCATGTGTATGGAGGGGAGAGAGAGATAAATTGTAACATGTTTTCTTTGAATTTTTTAAATGGTTTATGTTCCAAGTGGTCCCATCCCTTATTGTTAGGAAAGATGCTAGCCAAGTTTTGGCCAAAAACAAATGTCTTTTAAAGAAAATAATTAACTAGGGATGTGAATATGTGTGACAACAAGGTTGCAAGGTTTTAAGAGCTCTAGAATCCTAAGTTGTGGGAAAATAATGAGTTATCTGACCATTGCTTTATTTGACCACTATTTGGAAAGAGCAAAGCATAATGTAGTACTTAGTATGTGAAAGTATAGGGGGGTTATGCTCACTTTCCTCTCTATTTTGTTAGATATTCCTTAGTTGTTAACTTAATTAGGGTAAGAAAATTAGTTCTATGATGGTGGGAAGCCACAAGATGAAATATGTATCAACATGATTATATGAAGGGATTACACATATTGTAATGAAACATTCATGCTTTCAAACATCCTTCTTAATCAGATGAACTTAATGAGGAAGGATAAGATATCTTTCATGTAGGATTTCTGAATCCCTTCAACTCAAAAGATGTAGACCTCTAATTTAGGTATCATTGGTTGCTTGTAAACATTTTTAGTTTAGTAACATGGTTTTCATGGTGTTGTGCATTCTCCTTCCTGGAAATGTGACAAGTGAGAGAAACCCTAACTATAGATTGTCATCCTAGTACATCAAGCATTGTTTACATCATATGATTTTTTTATGGTTGGTTATAATCCACAGATTCCCTTGGGAAGGATGTGTTCTTATTTTCATTTATAATCCCTGGCAGTATGTTCTTGATATCGATCACCATTTTTTGGATAAAGAGTGTTTTGGACGATGGCAATGCACTTGTTATTATGTGTTCCTCTTATTCATGCATTTTGGGATGGCCAATTTCTTATTCATGGTTTATTTTGCACTTTGGTTGGTTTAATAGCTTATAATTTGTATCAAACAACATTGGGAGAACATATTTGATAGTATTGTGATTGTTTCATTTTTCCATTATAGAAGTTGGATAACTCAGATAGTGATGGATTCATTATAGGTGGGGAATGTGAGTAATTCTTTCTTCATCTATGACTTTGGTTTCCTTCCATATAGAATGTGTGTAATCTCCTACAATATTTGAGGTGGCATTCCTTGTCACTGTGTCTCATATCTAGCTTAAGGTGGGGTGTAGTGAATGCCTACAACTAAGAGGAAAACCACTCTTATAGAGCCAGTGTATAGGGGAATACATTCACAAAAGATAAATATAGTTGTGTTTTGTAACTTATTGTTTGTATGTTTTCTTACTATGTTTGAAAAAACAAAATACTTGAATGGTATAGAATGAGGAAAATTTCTTCGGTTACTTATAAATTACATGAATTATAAATTTCATGAACTATACCTTGTTGGACTACAATTACACATTTGATGGTGTTGAAAATTGTAAATGTGTTGTCAAGAGTTTTGGGTCGGAGATGCAATAGAGATTTATTATGAATTGGAACCCTTCTGGCCAAGGACTACAATGTGTTGAGTGAAGGTCATGTATACTTAAGACTAGTTCCTAATGGAAATTGAACC
>SNQJ01S0015330.1:129268-167048 GCA_010110895.2 Picea sitchensis
TGGCCTAAAGCCGACATAAATAAAATAACATTACTAATCTAATATGCCCCAATTAAGGGTTAATGAGCAAGCCGACATAAATAAAATAACATTACTAATCTAATATGCCCCAATTAAGGGTTAATGAGCCAATATTAGGGTTTAACATGGTCAAACATGACCAACATTTCCACAAAACTTGGTCGAGGGCCAACACGCCCCAAAAAATCACTTGTGACTCGTCCCGAGTAACTTTGATCTAGGTAATACTGCTTTGAAGGCCTCAAGATTAGCTCGAGCTGCTCGAATTGTTTCTTTGCCAGAGCCTCCTATTCGATGAGCTCCTGAATGACTTGCTCAATGACAGGCCCTTTTAGGCGTTGTTCCACTGTTGCAAACATTTTTTCCAACTATGAGCCTTGCCCCTCTATCTCTTCAAAAAGTGTGCAGGCTTCGTCCTGCACCGGCTAGAGTCTCTGTGTCACCTCCATAACTCTACTATGAATGGAAGTGACCTACTGTTTAACTGTGCATTGCTCTTGCGATCCCTTCATATTCTCTACTGCACAATCGACGCCTGTTTCTTCCCTTCCTGAAGATGTGCCTCCAATGTCCTTAGCTCTAAGTCTTCTGCAACGCGTTCATAGATCTATGCACTTCAATTAATTAGTTTCTTAAATTCTGAGACCAACGCCTTGATTCTTTCTATTGCACTCCTGGCAATCTCTTCCCTCTAATCCCACACTTCTTGTGGAGTTCTCGACACTGCTTGAATTTCTTACTCTTCTACTCTTGCTTGAAGCTGTTGAATGGCCTCTACAAGCTTCCGCACTTGGATCTCGGTTGTCTCTTCTTCCATCTGAGCCAAGCTCGACATAGAGTAAAGTTCTCTAGTCACGGATTCCTTCACCACAGTCTACTCCATGAGAAAATGGTCTTTATCTTTCTGTATTTTCTCTCTGTCCTCCTCGAACTTCGCTCTAATGTCATCCTTCTCTTGCTACACAACCCGAAGTTGCTCTAGGACTGCCTCCTTTTCTTGCTTCAAGGTCTCTCTAGCCTACTCCTTTTCCTCTTGGACTCGCATTTGATAATCTTCGCAACTGGGTGGGCTCATCCCCCAATTCTATATTTTTTGTTGAGGATGGCGTAGTAAACACTACGTGGCTAGATTGGATAGCTTGTTGGATTTCTTTGAGATCCTTCATTATTTTTTCATACATCGACTCATGTTTTTCTCCATGTCTCTACAAGATGTCTTCTGAAGCATTCTCGACAATTTTAATGATGAGCTCGATGTCTTCCACAGTGATCACATTCTATGACTGAGGCTTATTGGCTCGGGACTTCTCCTGTGCTGATGGTTTCTGCAGAGAAACCTTCCTTTTCTTTAACGTCTCGGGCTTTGTAAGGGGATCCTTTGGCGGTGTCACTTTTCCATTTTCTTTCTTTTCTTATTCCCCTTCCTCCTCTTGGTTTACTTCGTCGCCTCCTCCTCCTCTAGGCGATTCAGGTGCAATTTCTTTCGACGCGTTGTCCTTTGCCTCACTATCTATGTTTTTCACTTCCTCCTTTGTCTTCTTTTTATTTCCATTACTCGGTCCATCATACTCAGTCTGGGTGACCAAAGTACTTCCGATGATATCGGGTTCAGATAATTTTGCATCTCCGCCAGTACAAGGAATTTGACTGGCCATTCTTTGGTTATCTCCTCCATGTCTTCGTCAGTCAATTTGTAGTATGACTGCAGCTCCTCTTTACTTTTGTCCCTACATGCAGTGATGTATATGAACTAGTGGTCTGCGCGGAACTTCACTAGCGGCCTGTATGTATGCAAGGTGTTTGAGGTCATTCATGGGAATAATTCAATGGCACACTTGAGTTGTAGATAGTAAGCATGGAACACCACATTTGATTACCACTCCTTCACCATATCGCTCGTATACCAGAAGGTGGTGAACCTCATGGCTAATGGCTCCGATGGCTCAACTTTCGTGAATATTTCTCCCTCCAACATCTCCCAAGCGATAAATGCAATGAGAGTCAACAACCAACTGAAGTGAAATTCGTAGCCTTGGTCCTGTTCTTTGCGACAATCCTTCTCCAACTCGTTGATGAGCTAGCTCACCCAATTCATATACATTCCTTCGACACACTTCCCTGCGAGGTCAACTACGAACCCTGTGACTTGCGTAGGACGGTTCTTTCTGATGATCTTACTCACTATCAGCTAACAAGCTAGGTGCACTATGCCATCCTGTATGGAGGCTATATTGTATCCTCGCTTCCCCTTTTCCACATCACCATATACCTCCTTGATCTGTTGCACCAAAGATCGATCTACAACCTTCCTTGGGTAGAACTGGTGAGGGTCTGGTCCATTCATGCGCAGTCTAGTTATCCGATGTATCAGTGTTGAATCCACAGTCATGCACTTATCTAACAAGATATAACCTCCATAGTAGCACGACAGGAGGGTTTTAATGCACGCGTTAACCTCCTGATGTCTTCCAAAGTGGGGGATCTTCATCACGTTCAAGATCATCGATCACACGATCTCTTTAATCCATGGTTGGGGAACTATCTTGGGCTTCTTCCCAGTCGTCTTCATCAGGTACCTATGTAGTGTGAGCATCACATAGTTCTTTCCTCCAAGGTTGAAATCGTTGATCTTGAGATCTGGGATCAATCCCAACTACGGTCTGACTATGTGTATCCCCTTTGGGAGGTACGCAGTGATCAGGGTGTACTCAAATTCATGCGGGATGTTGTCATGACTAACCATGCCAGCCAAAAGTAGGATGTAGTCGGGCAAGACTAACAGGATCTTCTTTGCATTTTCCAGATCATCGCGGTGCTTTATTCTTTTCTCAGTCATATTTTGGGATGGCACAAATCAACGTCCAGTTGAGGGGGATGATTGCAATCCTCCCGTCGACGATGCCTGTATACCTATAGACATGACTTTCTCTAATGTGCTAAGGTTTCCTGACATGCATGCTCGTAATAAAATAACTCGAGTAGGCAAATGGACACTCAAGGTAATCGAATCAATGGCGAGGTCTAGACAATACAACACGGTATGTGATCAATTCTCTATTAGCTTGAATATATCAGTTTGAAAAAGTGGTCCCGGCAATGGAACCATTTGTTGGCATAGGGGCATACCCAGGATTCAACACTCCAACATCGCACCAACAAAACCCTAACTACCGACCCTTTCAGCAACACCTGCGAAGCAGATGAAGTCTCACCCGAGGTAGAGGAAGGGATGGGTTGTAGGACTCAAGTGTCTACAACCTATCTGGGACACAGATATTTCATTACAATACTTAACAGATAACTTAGCCTACAAATCCAATTGGTTATGCACTAAGCCAGTCAATTACTTTTCCACAAAACTTGGTCAAGGGCCAACAAAGAGAAGGTGTGAAGGAGCGAAATTTACGGAGCCATAGAAGGTTTGATTGTTCCAGGTTTTCTGAGGTTATTTGTGAGCTGCAGAACATTTAGGGTGTGGAAATCCGTGGGCCATAGTGGATGAAAGAATGGATACTCATGAGCTATAGAAATGGAAAGCACGGATCTGTAGAAAGGGAAAGGAGGAAGATACTTGTTCCAAGTTGTGGGATCTGAGGAGAGACTGCAGGTATGTTTTTCAGAGATCATATACAACATGGATACTACAGAGTTAAAGGTATTTTCATTGTTGTGTTTTGAGATTGTATCTTAGTGGTGTTGTGGAGCATAATTGAGGCATGATCTTGTGGGGTTTGGCATATTCTCTCTTGGATGTATGGTATCTGTTGTAGTAAATGTTTTGAGGCATATCTGTTGAAAAATATTGTTGGATCGTGCCTAACTGTTATTAGTATATCTTGTGGCACATTGTAAGAGTTCTTTGATAGTCATCTTGGTACATGGTTAATACACTCTTTATGATACATAATAGTGAGGTTTTGGCACATGGTTTAAAGTGAGGACTTATGGTATTTGGTTATGGACAATGTGATCTATTACTAGAGAAATTTTGACAATTATATTGGTAGATATATTTGGTATATGATTGAGGTACATGTTGGGTACATGTTGGAACATATAGTTGATGATGTTTGTATATATTGATAAGTCATAGTTGATGTGTAGTTGAAACATGATTGGTACATGATTGGTTCATTGTTGAAGGCACTTGTTGGTTGTATTGTTGGCACTTGGTTTATGGATAATGTAGCATAGTACATGTAGTTGATGTATGATTAGTCTTGGTTGAGGTACATCTTAGTGTTGTTGTGCATATGGTTGAGTGGTTTTGGTAAGTAGATATGATCTAGTTTATAATATTATTGTTACATGTTGTTGGTATAGGTTGTTTGGTACATGTTGTTACAGGTTTCTGGTACATGTTGACTTCATAGGTTTTACAATGACAGTTTGAAAGAAGCAAAGATAGTGATAGTGAGACTAGGTGAGTTTGTGGTAGTCCACGAGTTGCAGTGAGGATAGATGCGGACATCCATTATTTTCAATTAAGAAGGGAGAAGATACCTGCGTGTTGTAGTATAGACAGGTTGTCGATCTGTAGGAAATATTTCAATAAGGTTGATACAGGTTGTGACAAAGTGTTGGTACAGGTTGACAGTGACATTTTGTTCACATTTGGCATTTATATTTCAAGGCGGTTGGACATGACAAGGAAAGGGGGTTGTATCCTCCTTTCAGTTGGTGCCGAAGAATCAGGGAATTGGAGCCTGAGAACTAGGTGGTTGTAGCCACCTTTCGGTTGGAGACAGACAACATAATGGGTTGTAGCCTCCTTCTAGTTGTAGATAGAGAATTGGAAGTTGGTCCCTCCTTGAATGTCATTATTGACATATAAAAAAGAATTATGTGGTTTTCTCCTGCATTGGGTTTCCACATAAATATTGGTGTACTCTGTATTGTGTGGATTTGTTTATTATTGTTTATTATGCATTGATGGGTGTTAATGGTTATGATACAGTAATATATTGATGATGAAATGATGAAAATGGTTGAATAATTTAAATGAATATAATATGTGGTTAAAAATTGATAAAATTTGTCATTACTAATCCACCTCCCCCCTTTCTCAGTAGTCCAACAATTGGAATCAAAGCAGGTTCCTTGAAGAAAACAGTGTAACCACTGGAAGGTAGATCATGGAATATAGTATGAATGGAGCACCAATTTTCAATGGTCTAAAGGTTCTGAAGTATGATTTGTGGAGTTCCAAGATGAAGGTATTTTTATAGGAACATGGATATAATATTTGGTAATCAATTGTTACAGGATATGATACTTCAAAAAGGGAAAAGATTGCATCCAATAAGGAACTGAAATGAAATAACAAAATTGCAATGGATTTCATTTTAGAAGGACTATATGATTCAGTAAATGAAAAAGTGGGTAAATGTTCTTCAACTAAAGATATTTAGAATAAGTTACATAATATATACTCGTCACCTATCACAGAGTCAGAGACTACCAAAGAAGATGTAGGTACAAAACAAGAGGAAATATGTTCATCATGTCAGATAGATTCAAAAGAAGAAGAGTATGAAATCAAGAGAAGTATGTTTTTCTGTTTTAAATGTGAAAAAAGAGGACATATTGAATTTGAAAGCCTGTATTTGAAAATTGAAAGTGATGAGACAGAAAATCCAAATGAAATATAATACAAACTAGAGATTAAAAAGGAAAAAGATCATGAAGTAGAATATAGTCAACAAGAAAGAGAACTTGAAGAATAAATCATCACCTTGAAGATCCAACTTGAAGAAGCAAGAAGAACAAAACAAGTAATGAAGATCCATATGAAGAAGAAATAAGAGGACTATGATAATCTTGAAGAATAATTTGTTATGTTAAGAGTAAAAGTTGTCAATGGCATTAAAAACATTGAAGAAGCATCCACATAATTAATAAAGATATTTCAAGAGAAATGTCACATGTCAATGGAAGGGAAAAGTGAATAGAATCCTAAGAGTTATGAAAAATTCATCAAAGGTTTTGTAAATAAGGAATAATTCAAGCGCCTAAAGAAAAATATTCCAAAAGGACAGAAAACTCAAGAGGAAGACTACATAAGAGATGGACATGTTAAGAACCAAATATCAATATAGCATAGAAAAAACTCAGAAAAAGTACTCAACGCCTTGAAAAAGAGATAATTTCATATAATAAACCTCTTCGAGGGGGAAACCTCCTTTTACCCCACTTAAATGTTCAATTACAAGATGATTCCAAATGAAAATGTCTCCTTGGTATATATAGGAGACAAGGAGGTATAATTACAACTAATGGAATAAATCCGACATAAATAAAATAACATTACTAATATAATATGCCCCAATTAAGGGGTAATGAGCCAATATTAGGGCTTAACATGCCCCTCCCCTTGAGACAAGTGTTGTCCGCAACGCTTGAGTAACGCTGGATGCTTCTGTATAAAAGACTCAACTTCCAAAGTGGAATCTTCAGCCAATAGTTTCCTCCATTTAATGAGATACTCTGAAATGAATCTATTCCTCATCTAGCGAATTCTTGTGTCAGTGATGGCTTCAGGATCCAATATGATCTTTCCTTCCTCGTCAAGTTCTGGAAATATAGTTTGAACTGGGATCTTGTCGCCTATAACCTTCTTTAAGCATGAAACATGGAAAACTGAGTGTACTCGTGAAGATGCAGGCAACTCCAATTTGTATGCCATAGTACCAATCTTTTGCAACACCTTATAAGGGCCATAGTACTTTGGTGATACTTTATTATCCTTCTTGGCTTGCTTGAGGGACATCTGTTTGTATGCTTGTAGTCTTAAAAACACTCAATCCCCTACCTGAAAACTTCTTTCACTATGATGTTGATTTGCTTGTTGTTTCATGCGATTTTGTGCCATGGTCAGATTGTCCTTTAATATTTGTGAGAGGCTTTTATTTATTGATTCGATGTGATCTTCAACTGCCCGGACCTTAGATTTTTATTTTAGATGAAGAGTGATGGAAGGAGGTGTGGTATCCATAAAGTGCCATAAATGGTGTCATTTTGTTGCGGTATGAAAGGAATTATACCCTGCCGATGCATAGGGGTAACCATTTGAACCATTTTTGTTTGTTTATCCGGAATAGAAACTAGCCGAAGGTAGCCTTCAGGACATTTGTTCACTATCTGCGGTTTGTCCATCAGTTGGGATGATGGGATGAGGTATGAGCCAATTGAGTACCCAAAAGAAAATAATTCTATCAAAATGTCCAATGAGATGGGATCTCTGTCACTTACAATAATCTTTGGGTTCAATGTAGCTTTGGTATCTCCATGAATCACGATTGAAACTGTACTAGCTGAAGGGATGAGAGAGTGCAAAAATGTGCATACTTAGTCCAATCTATCAACAATCACCATGATAGTACTCTCCCCTTCAGAAGCCGGTAACACAATGATGAAATCCATGGAAACCTCCTCCGGTGCTGACTTAGGATGGATAATGGTTGTAAAGACACGGGATCTTAATTGTTTCCACCTTGTTTTGTTGGAAAACCAAACATTAAACGCCACAAACCTTTGAACATTAGTTTTGGAGCCATGTCCAAAAAATCCTTCTTGACTCTATGGTAAGTTTTCAAAATCTCCGAGTGCCCTCCTACTAGATAGGTTTATTGCAATTTCAATGGTACCTTTTGTTTGATTTGGGAGTTCTTACATAAATATAAGAGATATTTGTACCATAGTGAATCATTTTTCCATGTAAATGTATCGATGCGGTCCCTGATCTGACCTTTCAATGAGAGTCCACTTTTTTGTCATTCTTCCATTCATCGTTTGCTTCTATTATCCAATCAGGTTGGTTGATCGAGATAGCATAGAGAAGAGCCTCAACATCTTCATCCTTTCTTGAGAGTGCATGCGCCACAACATTTTGCTTCCCGCACATAGATAATTTCAAAATCGCCAACCCAATATCTTGGTTACCCATTTTGTTGTTCTTACGAGAATGTGGTGCTGTTAGAGAGAAGTATTTAAGACTATCATGATCTTTTTGATCTTGAAGTGCCTACCTATTAGGTAAGGCCATTTCTTCAATGCATGTAGTATTTCCATCATTTCCTTCTCATAAATGGGTTTATGTGGTCCTTTCCCTTAGTGGCCAACTTTCAAAAGTAAGGGGCATCCCTTCTTGCATTAGGACAACGCAATTCCATTTCCCAAAGGCATCACATTCCACCGATAAAGGTTTTGTGAAGTTTGGAGTGGTCGATATAGGAGCTTTACACATCACATCTTTAGGTTGTTCAAGATTTAGTTTCCCTCACGGAGTCCATGAAAATGCATCCTTGTTATTTAGTGCCATTAAAGGTCTTTATTCTTCCATGATTTCGAACAAACTTGCGGTGGTAACTTTGTCAAACCAAAATCCTCTAAGATTCTTCAATGTTTTGGGAATCGTCGAGTCCATCATGGCCTTAATCTTGTTAGAGGTTATGACACACCTTCATGAAATACAATATGATCCAAATACTCACCCTTCATCAAAGAAACATTTGGATGGTTTGGCATATAGTTGTTGCTCCTTTAGTAGTTGTAGCACCTTGTCAACATGTCACACATGATCCTCCCAAGAGACTTACTATATTAATTGTATCATAAAAAATACTAACACGAATTTTCAAGGGAAGGGATTGAAAATGCAATTCATCAACCAACGGAATGTGGAGGTGCGTTTGTAAGGCCAAAGGCATGACCAAAATTCATAATGGTCTTCATTGAGTTCCTTCGTAATGTTGTTTTGGGATATCTTTTCTCTTCATTATGATTTGATGATAAATAGAATGGAGATCAATTTGTAGAAATAGATTGCTCCATGTACTTCATCTAACAATTCATCAATGATGAGGGTGAAACCTTTATTTAATAGTGATCTTGTTGAGATCTCTATAATATGGACACATATATGTCATGGGCTATCTATCTTGAATACCATTATCAGCACAGTGCACAGTAAGAACTTTGGCAAGGTCTAATAATGACAACCTCTAACATTTCTTCAACCATAAGCTCAATTTCACTCCTTAGAGTAAAGGTATCTATATAGCCCTAATGTTAGGAGGAACCTCGAATTAGGTGAATTTCATGATCATGATTTGAGTGGGTGGAATACCTTGGGAATATCTTCAAATACTTTGGAATGCTTATTAATGATTCCTTGGAGATCTTGAGGAATAGATGGCTTAGATGTTTGAACATCTAGTGGGCATGGATTGTGCAATAATTCCTTGATGCCCCTATTTCAATAATTTGTCATTCCATTAGAGCTTATCACCTTACCGGGGTTTCCACTGTGATACCTCTTAACTCAATTTCCTTTCCTTCCAATGAAAATTTCATGAAGTTCTTGAAAATTAAAATGTGTTCCCAATGGTGTAACAATTGGATTCTAGTACAACATACACCACCCATGGCTATAGAAATCATTGGACTATTCATTACATATTCCCCATGGTAATATTGATCTTAATTCATTTTCCTAAGCAGTCAGTAGTTCCTCCATCTTCATCGTTACTTGAAACTCTGTACTTGGATATACAAAGCAATTGAGAGCTTTGGCTAATTACTAGTGAATAGAGAATTATGAGTAGTGTCAAAATAAATTAGGACTATTACCTTTTTCTTTTGATGTATCCTTCAATATTGAGGGTTTGAGGGTGCCTAATTCCAACCAATGCATTACGGTATAGGTAAGAGTCAAATGTTAGAGACAGTGCTTCGTTTTTCATCTTGAGATGGTTCTTGTTCTTGTTCTTCTTCCTCTTCACAATCTATGTGAATAATTTCTTCTCACCGCATATATGCCCCTTACTTTGTGCTCTATATATCCTGAATTAAAGCATAAACCTTTTCTTTTTTTTTCCTCCAATTGTTGAGGTGTCAGCCTTGTAGGTTGAGGTGTTTTTTAGAAGAAGGATCATTGTTCTCTCTAGATGTTAGAGTTGGTCTTCTAGTAGCCATAGCCATATTTTTACTTTCAACATTCTTGCCACCTTAAATGCATTTTCCAATGATTTGGGTTCCCAAAGGTGAACCTCATGTTGAATGTTATCCTTTAAAGTTCTATGAATACATCCATCAAAAGCTGCTCATCACCGGAATATCCAGTTCTTTATATTCAATCTTTGGGAAGTTCTCAGTATTAGCACCGATAGCTGAACCCTTTTGCTTGAGATTTATCCATTGGCTATAGAAGGTATTGCTCCTTGTATCCCTCATGAGTGTGCTATCATTTCTTCCATGAAAATTGTCAAGTGACGAGTGATTTAAATTAAACCAAAAGCCGATACCATACAAATTGATTAGGTTCACAATATACACAAGGAAAAGAAATTCATACCTTTTGTGTATGTGGCACATTATGTAGATCAAAGAATTGCTCCATCTGAAGTATCCATGTGATTGGGTCTTGCCATCAAACTTCCTCATGTCGATCTTAAGGCGTGGTTGGTCTTCAACCCAAAGTTGGAGTTTTCTCCATTCTGATTCACCTTCCTTGTGTCCCTCATCATGAATTTTATGGAATGCCATTCTTGATTCACCTTCCTTGTGTCCTCATCATGAATTTTATGGAATGCATTTTCACTTTTAGGTGTCTTCTCTTTTATAAAAATTTTCAATACTTCCATGATCTCCTCTTTTAAACCATCCATCATTGCCTCCAACTTAGCTTCCATCTTTTGTAGTTCATCTTTTGTTACTATATTCTTTTGTAAATCATTTATGTCCCTACTCATTTCTTCACCTTCATCAAGAGTCCAATTAGGATTGTCTAGAGGCTTGTTTTGTGTAGAAGCTCCCTTTTTGGGTGGCATGTTGGCCAAGTATCACTTTTGAACCTTGATTTTGAGGTGGTTCTGCTAGACAATATTTATTCTATTGTATCTCCCAAGTTTTGGCCCTTCTGGGTATGAAAATTTCTTTTATGTAGTTCCCTAATATTTCTTCTCTACAATTCCATAGTTCTGATCAAAATTGGATATGCCAAGTGGAATTTACAGTAACTTCCCCACAACTTGCCTCTTTTTGGACTTTCCAGGAGATCTCACTTGTATAGTGTGCCCTGCACAAAATAATTGATATAAAATTCTGAAACTTGTACCAGAAATACTATAGACTATCCACGATCTAATGAAACTAGTCCCACTCAATTTGGTTACTCTAGGAAGAAGTTATGATTGTTTTACCTAGAACACCTTCTTGAAACTAGTGAATAGGACTATTTAGATACCCTACATGACACAGGGTGTATCTACAAATTTAAGATGAACCAGAAGATGAAATTTTTACCACATATACCTTACTAATTTATGTGAATATCCTATGGATTTCAGGGTCTGAAACATTACAGAAAATGTTTTATAGAGAAAATTCCGCAATGACTCAGTTCAAGAGGATTCTAGAACCCTATCTTGTACAGGTTGTATCTCCAAAAGTATAAGGCCTCAGGAGGTGAAATTTTAACCCAACATACCTTGATCCATATACTAAATATCCTCCAATACATTCCTTTTGAAACATTGTAGAAAAAAAGTTACAGAGAAAATTCCAAGGTGTCTCATATGTAGCAGTGAAACCCCAAGACCTTGAGCTCTGATACCATATGTTAAGAACCAAATATCAATATATCATATAAAAAACTCAGAAAAAGTACTCAACACCTTGAAAAAGAGATAATTTCATATAATAAGCCTCTTCTAGGGGGAAACCTCCTTTTACCCCACTTAAATGTTCAAGTACAATATGATTCCAAATGAAAATGTCTCCTTGGTATAAATAGGAGACTAGGAGGTATAATTACAACTAATGGAATAAATCCGACATAAATAAAATAACATTACTAATATAATATGACCCAATTAAGGGGTAATGACCCAATATTAGGGCTTAAAAGGACATCAAATAAGACCTTCCACATTCATACAACCAATAATATTCACTCATGATGAAGGAGTAAATGGAAGAGGAGATCGTGATAAAGCAAAGAATGATTTAAGAAGGACTACACCTCAAAAAAGATCATTTACTCCCATGTATGTAAATTTCTTTTATGGTCATTGTTTTTATTGCACTAACTTTGGATATAAGGTTGTAGATTGCAGGGGTTATGAAAGAAATATTCAAAAAATAAATAAATATGTGGGCCCACATAATATTGAATGTTACAAATGCCACAACTATGGTCATATAGCTTGGAACTGTAGAAGCATAACAATGCCATCCATGAAGAAAGAAACATATATCAGATATACTAAAATTTGGAAAATAAAAGAACAAGAAGAGCAAGTGAATAAAGACCAGATTTCAGAAATTACAAGACTTGTCATAATACGAGAAAGACGAGGAAATCAAGAAAAAGAAGAATAGGTTTCAAGAACCATATTGTCAAAATCTGCAGCAAAGCAAGATGTAATACCCCTAGGCTGGACCCTAACTATAAATGTAAGTGAAAATGTACTTAAGCTGGTGAGCTCCTTGATATCGTTTTTCATGCACCTTCCATGGTATAGTGCACACATGTACGGTGCACTAAAATGATGAAGTGTGCACATTGTAGGATACCGCACGCAAAAAACTTAAGTGCGCGGGATTTTGAGGCCAGAGAGTTTTTTGTGTATATGATGTGTTTCATAGGTTGGTGGGCTAATTATTATAAGTTAGGAGGCTTATGCATCGAACTAGGATGGAGATCCTAGATTCTAAAGGACAGTGAGCCTATTTTTGTATATCTCTTATCATTAATATAATACATCCTTGCATGTAGACGGACCATGATAAAAGAGTATGGTGGACTAAACTTCACTAGTTGGGGAAAAGGGGGATAAGATAGAAAGCTTAAGCCAAAAAGGAATATTATATTAATATTCCTTAAATTATAAAGTATGGATAATTATTTTATCCTAAAGTTCTAAGCATGGGGACAAGTGGGCCAATGTAGTCCTCAACATGACAAGTGTCAAGTTGGGAACATGCATACATATAGTTTGGACTTAGTTCATTTTCTCATTCATTCCATCATCATTCACTCACTCATTCAGTTGTCCTATGTACCTTCCTGTACTTGTATTGATACTCTTACATGTACCTGTATATGTACCTGTATCGATACCCATACCTGTAACTGTACCTATATCTATACCTGGTTATCTTAGGAGTTGGACTAAAGAGGTGGGTTGTTAGGCCACTAGGATATTGAAGAGGAGGGTTGTTAGTCCCGTGAACAATTTCTCTCTAGGTGATAGAATTGTTGGGAATTGATTTCTTGAAGGTTCCAAACTGCAGCTACAGGGCTCTAAGACTTCTTGTCTGACCTATTGCTCAAACCCCGAAAAGGAAGTGGGACAGCTGAAGGACTGTTGAGAAAAGAAGGGGCACACTTCCTGGGGTGGGACAAGCATGTGGGGAATGAGGGACTGAAAGTTGTTAGTTCGAGATGGAACATGTGACAAAAATTTTCCGATTGTCTAAGATACATAATTCTAGATAGGAATCCCTTTACCCGGGTGGAGTTTAGTCCCAGTTCAGGGGTGACCCACTGCTGAGAGTAATGACCAGTGTGGTCTAAGGTTGGGAGGTTCATGGAAGGTATGCACACAGTTGGTGATATTTTTACCAAGATAAGTGTCCTTTTTGTGTTAAATTACATGTTGCATTATTATGTATGCATTCAGTTTTATGGGTTATTCATGTGTGTGTTGCATGAGTATTTTTATTATTATTTTGTATGAATCTGTGCATTTGCAAAATGTATGTGTTTGTTTTAATTTTTATATATAAATTTATGCAAGAGTTTCTATGTGTATATGTTTTAATTTTGTATACATCTTGAAAATTTTATGTGGCATAGCCTAGTTGGATGTTGGGGATGCTACAATATGGTATCGGAGCCCAGTTTTAAACACTAAGCCTCGATGGGTTGAACAAGTTGAATTGAAGTGAAATTTTACAGAAAATTATTTCGAAGCGACCAAATTTCAAGTTACAGAGTGTGCATGGTAAAAATTAGAAGCAATTGCATGGAATTAGTCAAAAGTCCCAATTTATGTTGTTAAATTCATGGAAAATTGAGAAATTTGGCCAAGTGGTGAGATATTCTTAATTTAATATCCGTTCTAGCAAATTTAGACCTGGAATTGGTTGAATTTGAAGTTAAAGGGAAGCCATGACAGATGGAGAGAGATTATAAGTTGATTAAAATTCTCAATTCGTGAATTGATTTTCAAAAAAAAAATTCATTCCAGGAATGTCAACCAACAACTATTTTTTGTTGTAGAGGTTGAATTGGTGTTATCAGGGGGTAATTGAACAAATTTCATAGTTGCAGAATGTCTATGGTGAAAATTGAGAATAAGTTAGGAAAAATCCTCAATTTCTGCAGCAAAATTCACAGGGAATTGATGCGCATAAAAATAAATGTGCACAGGTGTGTGCACTAAAAATGCAGGATGCATAGTGAAAATCTTGTGATATGTGGAAAATAAGGGTGTGTGGTTGTGCACGCTAAAATTTGAGTAGTTAAAGTGAAAAAGTGAGGTGAAAATTTGTCCTCACAGAGGTGAAAACGTGAGGATTGGTCACAATGTACAGCAAGCTGAAACAGTTGAAGACATGAGCAGAAATGTACCAAGGATCTATGTAGCCCTGGACAACGAGTAAGCAGAGTATTGGCCACATATGATTGAAGTGGAAGGTATGATCAACAACCAAACCATTGTTATTTTAATTGATTAAGGAGCTATTCATAGTTATATAGATCCTAAGATGGTGGAATGTTTGCATTTTCCAAGAAGCAAGCATTTAATATCTTGGTTGGTGCAGCTGGCTACTAGAGCCAAAAGAAAGGTCAATGAGAGGGTCAAGTCTTTTCCTATGGACATGAATGGACTAAACACCAAGGAAGATTTGCACATCTTGCCTTTGGGTTCCTATGACTGTCTAATTGGGATGGATTGGTTGGACCAACTTCATGGTATCCTAGATTGTCATAACAAGGCATTTACTTGCTTGGATGAGGAATGGAACCTAAGTACAGTGCATGGAATTCCTAGGGCAGTAATTGTCAGAGAAATTTCAGCATTGCAGCTGAAAAAATGTTACAGAAAAGGATGTCAAATATTTGCAGCTCATATGGAAGAAACACCTAAAGACAAGGTTTCAAATATTGAAGATTATGAGGTCCTAAAAGAGTTTGAAGATGTGTTTAAGGAAATACCAAAATTACCCCCTAAAAAAGACATTGATGTCTCTATAAATTTGATGCTTTGAACAACTCTAGTATCCAAGACTCCCTATAGAATGAGTACACCACAATTGAAGGAGTTTCAAATGAAACTTGAAGAGCTTCTGATGAAGGGGTATATACGCCCAAGTGTGTCACCTTGGGGTGACCCAGTTTTATTTGGGAAGAAAAATGATGGAACATTGAGACTTTGCATTGACTTTAAGCAGTTGAACAAAGCAACTATGAAGAATAAGTATTTTTTACAAGGATCGATGACCTTGTTGATCAGATAAAAGATTAAAACATATTCACTAAGATTGATCTGAGATCATGTTATCATCAAGTAAGAATTAAAGAACAAGACATCTGCAAGACTACTTTCAAAACAAGGTATGGTCATTATGAGTTCACAGTGGTGCCATTTAGGTTATCAAATGCACCAGCTATCTTCATGTGTTTAATGAATGGTATTTTCATAGAATACTTAGATAAGTTTGCCATTTCATTTTTAGATGGAATTCTTATATATTCTAAATCAGAGGAAGAGCACGAACAATACTTGAGGATGGTATTACGAGTATTAAGGGAGCATTAGTTGTATGCCAAATTGAGCAAGTGTTCATTTTATTAGAAGCAAATTCATTATTTGGGCCATATCATTTCAGAGGAAGGGATAGCAGTGGATCATGATAAGATAGAATCCATTAGAGGATGGTCAATTCCAAAGAATGTAACATAGATCAGATAATTCATGGGCCTTCCATGCTACTATAGGAGATTTATAGAAGGATTCTAAAAGATTGCACACCCAATCACTTCCTTGCAAAAGAATGGTGTGATGTTTGAGTGGACATTAGATTTTGAAAAGAGTTTCCAACACTTGAAACAATTATTAACCAGTGCTCCAATTTTAAGGATTGCATATCCAAATGAAAACTTCATTGTATGCACATATGCGTGTAAAAAAGGACTTGGTGGAGTCCTTAGTCAAAATGGGTTTGTTGTATGTTATGAATCTAGGAAGTTGAAGGAGCATGAAAGGCACTATGCCACTCATGATTTAGACTTGATAGCCATAGTGCATGCCTTGAGTAAATGGAGGCACCACCTGATAGGGAAAAGGTTTGAGCTAAGGACAGACCATGATGGTCTGAAATATTTATTTGATCAGACAACTCTAAATTCTAGGCAAAGCGGGTGGTTATAATTTCTTAGTGAATATTACTTTGATATAAAGCATATAAAAGGGAAAGAGAACAAAGTGGTTGATACACTCAGCAGAAGAGTGCATGATTTGCATGCTACAACACTTATCATGTACCAATCAGATTTGAAAAACAAAATTTTGGAGGCTGCAAAATCAAATTTGCAATACAAGGAGTTAGTAGAAAAATCACAAGAAGGTATTTTGCAATAGAAAATTGAATACTATAAGCTAGAAAATGATGAAATTCTCATTTATAGGGGCATAATTTATGTACCAAATTCCCAGGAATTGAAAAATATGATATTGAGAGAAATGAATAATGTACCTTATGCTAGAAATCCAGGCTATCAGAAAACTATTTCAGTTGTCAAGAGACAATATTATTGGCCATGAATGAAGAAAGCAGTTGTTGGTTTTATTGCCAAATGTTTGGAGTGGAAAAAGGTAAAGGTTGAGCATAGAAACCCAACTAGTTTGTTGTAGCTATTACCCATTCCTGAGTGGAAATGGGAAGTTTTAAAAAGGGATTTCATCACCAAACTACCTAGAACAAACAAGCATCATGATTCTATTATGGTAGTGGTGGATAAACTTACTAAAGCTACCCATTTTATTCCAATAAAGCTCACTCAAAAGGAAACCAACATTGTTGATGTTTATATGAGATAAATTGTTCGATTACATGGTATACCCAAGAAAATTTTGTCTGACAGAGATCTAAAATTTACATCAAATTTTTGGAAAGGATTATTTAAGGGATTTGGAACAAATTTGAATTTTAGTACAACTTATCATCCAAAATCAGAAGGACAAACATAGAGGGTGAATCCAGTGGTTGAGGATATGTTGAGGATGTATGTGATGGATAAACCATCAAAATGGGAAGACTACCTACACTTAGTAGAGTTTTCTTATAACAATGGGTACCAAGCATCTCTAAAGATGAGCCCTTTTGAGGAACTTTATGGAAGAAGATGCAACACACCAGTAAGTTGGGACAACCCAAAAAATAGAGTAGTAGCTGAGCCAGAATTACTCAGGGAAATGGAAGAGAACATTTTGAAAATAAAACAGAATTTAAAGGTTTCCCAAGACAGGAAGAAAATCTATGTTGATAAGGGCAGAACTCACAGAGAATTTAAAGTGGGTGACCATGTATTCTTGAAGGTGAAGACCAACAGAAGTTCCCTGAAGTTGGTAAATTGTTCAAAGTTGGCAGCTCGCTATTGTGGGTCATTTGAAATCCTAGAGATGATTGGGCTTGTAGCATACATCCTTTCCTTGCCTACATCAATGACCATTCATAATGTATTTCATATTTTATTGTTTAAGAAATATATACATGATGCTAATCATGTTATTGATTGGAATGTGATTCAGGTGGAGGAAGACGATGCTTTCCAAGTACATCAAGTACGCATTAGGGACCGGAAAATCAAACAGCTCAGGAATCAAGCCATAGATCTTGTAAAGATCTAATGGACATGGTATTGTCCAAAGGATGCAACTTGGGAGCATGAAGATGCTATGCAGGAAAAATACCCTCATATTTTGGAGGATTTTTTTTTTTTTTTTGTATATGTGTTTATATTGCACTGAGGACAGTGCATAAATAAGAGGAGGGGAATGCAATAACCCTAGGTTGGACCCCAAATGTAAATGTAAATGAAAAAGTACTTAATATGGTGAGATGCTTGATATCATTTTGCATGCACCTTCCATGGTATAGTGCACACATGTATTGCGCACTAAAATGATGAAGTGTGCACATTCCAGGATACCGCGCGTAGCAAACTTAAGTGCAGGTGATTTTGAGGCCAACGATCCTTTTATGTATATGTTGTGTTTTATAGGCTGGTGAGACAATTATTATAAGCTAGGAGCATTATGTGTTGAATTAGGCCAGAGAGCCTAGATGCTAAAGGTCAGTGAGCCTATTTTTGTATAATTCTTATCATTAATATAATACATCGTTTCGTGTAGACTGACCATGATAAAAGAGTATGGGGGACTAAACTCCACTAGTTGGGGAAAGGGGGGATAAAAGTTAAGGATAAGAGGCTAATCTAGGGATCTTAAGCTAAAAAGGAATATTATATAAATATTCCTTAAAGTATAAAGTATGGATAACTATTTTATCCTAAAGTTTTAAGGATGGGGACAAGTGGGCCAAAGTAGTCCTCAACATGACAAGTGTCAAGTTGGGAACATCCATACATATATTTTGAACTTAGTTCATTTTCTCATTCATTCCATCATCATTCACTCACTCATTCAGTTTTCCATCATACCTTCTTGTAACTGTATCCATACATGTACTTGTACCTATACCTGTATGCATACACGTACCTGTACATGTACCTATATCTATATTTGGTTAGCTTAGGAGATGGACTGAAGAAGTGGGTTGTCAGGCTTGTGGGATATTGAGGAGGAGGGTTGTTAGGCCCATGAGAAATTTCTCTCTAGGTGAGAGAGTTGTTGGGAATTGATTTCATGAAGGTGTAAAACTACAGCTATAGGGATATGAGACTTCCTGTCTTGCCTGTTGTTGAAGCCCCATAAAGGAAATGGGGTAGACGAAAGACTATTGAGCATAGAAGGGGAACACTTTCTGGGGTGGGATGGGCATGTGGGGAATGAGGGACTCTGGGATGTTAGTTCGAGTTGGCACATGTGACATATTTTTTCCTGTTTTCTTAAATACATCATCTCGGTTAGGAATCCCTTTACCCAGGTGGAGTTTAGTGTGAGCTCAGGGGTGACCCACTGTTGAGAGTTATGAGCAGCGTTTTCTAAGGATGGGAGGTTCATGGAAGGCCTGCACATAGTTGGTGATATTTTTACCAAGACAAGCGTCCATTTTGTGTTAAATTACATATTGCATTATTATGTATGTGTTTATTTTTATGGGTTATTCCAGTGTGTGTTGTATGTGTATTTTTATTATTATTCTATGTGAATTTGTGCATTTGCATAATGTATGTGTTTGTTTTAAGTTATATATATAAATTTTCGCAAGAGTTTTTTTGTGTATATGTTTTAATTTTGTATACAATTTGAAACTTTATGTGGCATAGCCCAGTTGGATGTTGGGGATGCTACACAAGATCATAATGAAGAACATGTAAAGGAAATATAACAGGTCCCAGAAATTGCACTCTCAAGATACATAGCAATGCAAGATCGTGACAAATCCACATACAATAAGAAACAAGGTAGAATTCAGAGAGATGATGAGTCTAAACAACAATATGGAGACTACTTCAGGAAAGTATTCTTCTGATCCATACATCTTGGAGACTCCCAATATTATGAATGTTGAACAGGGGGAGTCTAGACAATAGATCTACAAATAAGAGAGTATCTTTCGAGTAGTTTTAAGTATGATGTTGTAGATGTTTGATAGAGGCAACCTTAGAGTGGTTCGGTAGTAGAAGTACAGAATGATAGATTGATTGATTGATAAAGAAGTCTTCCCACACAAATGTCAGTTCGAAGTTACACACACAAAATTTAATGGTTGTATTCAAGCATAGACATTGTTAGCATAGATTGTTCTAGAAATGCAAAGTTTGATATGCATATAGAGAAGATCAGTGGACACAGTTGATGATCATTTGCAGTTGTGCAGATTTCATGATAGTACAATGACAGATGGATCAACATTGTGGACAATTGAGTAGCATAGTATTGTAAAGTGAGGGCATAGATGGATTAATAGGTTTGGACAGACATATGACAGTGGATGAGAGCATGGATTTAGATATTGGGTTCACACATTTATTCATAGAATCATTTAGAGAATGGTTCAAAGATAAAGGAATATTATCATAATGGATGATAATGATACAAGAATATTTGAATGATTTTATATATGTCAGTTGATTACTCAAGGAAGAAGCAATGGAAAATAACTCCAAAAGGAAGCAAGTACATGAATCCCTATGATTTTTATACAAGACAGCTTGTAGAGAAACGAAAGGGAGAGAAACATAAGCAGGAATACATGTAGAAAGATCATTCATAGAAGTTGTCAGATAGAGAGATAAGAACAGAGGTATGATTCCAAGAGGAGAGATGATAGAGATTATCATAAAGGGAGAATTGGCATCCATGCCATCATAATTGCATCATAATGATACCCTTTTTCAAAAGGGGAGAGATTAATCAGATGCAAGGAGAGAGAGTAATCAGAGGCTTAGAAACACAAAGAAATATCAAAGGAATTTAGAAAATGAGAGCATCCCAAAGGCTAAAGAAGACAGCGGGAGCATCCTCAAGGAAATTTTAGTCAAGGAGAGTAGCCCCAAAGGGAGATACCCTTTTCCATTGATGTCAAAGGGGGATAGATAGAAACATTTATGAGGAGGAATGATCATCGGTGAAGTATGAGCATGGGTATTTCAATGTCTAAGTGTTTCCATCAATGCCAAAGGGGGAGATTGTTGGAAAGTTGGTTTAGACAGGTTTTCATCGATGCCAATCTTTGGATAGTGATGTTGGATATTGATTTAAACCCTTAGATATTAATGAAAACCCTTGGAAAAGTTTGATAACACAAAGGTTTGGGTAAGGGAACTGATTTTGTTTGAGGTATAAAGGCATGAAGATTAGTGAATATGCAGGTAAGACTATCATGAATGGGTAGTACACATCATGCCTTTTACGATGATATGTGCTATGTCACATAGTTCCTCACGGGTAATGAGATATGGATTTGTGAAGATGGAGAACACTTTAGAGTGATCTAGAAGCCCCTATAAAGTCAACAAGAAGTAAAATCTTCTAGAAAGATTATGGAGAGTCTTTAAGAAGATTCCTAGTCAAAGTGGTTGTAAAGAGAAATTATTTAAATAATAAAGTGGTTGCAACAAGAAAGTAGTTCAGGGTAAAGAAGTTATGATTTCACTAATTAAGGAATTGTTAGTTGCAAAGATAAATTATGTAAATAATAAAGTGATCAAAGTGGTTGCAAAGAGAAATTATTTAAATAATAAAGTGGTTGCAAAAAAAAAGTAGTTAAGGGTAAAGAAGTTCTTATTTGACTATTTAAGGAATTGTCAGTTGCAACAAGAAAGTGGTTAGCCTAAAAGGTGGAGAAAGGGGTAAAACAATTAGAAGGAAACTTCTAGAGGAAGGGATTTAGAAAGTATAAATAAGAGAGTAAGGGACTCATATTAGCACCTACCTACCTATTGAATATTATTAAATATCTATTTTGTGAAAGGTTAGTTTTAGGTATACATTGAAAAATCTAAGAAAGAGTAGGTTTGCGGCAGAGAAGATCTCAAGGAGAAAAATTTACAGAGCTGTAGAAAGTTTGATTGTTCTAGGGTTTCTGAGGTTATTTGCGAGATGTAGAGAAGTTATGGAAAGGACATTTGTGGGCCATAGTGGAGGAAAGCGTAGATACTCGCGAGCTATAAAAAGGGAAAGAAAATATCTGTAGAAAGTTCAAGGAGGAAGATGCTTGTTCCAGGTTGTCGGATCTGAGGAGAGACTACAGGTATGTTTGTCAGAGATCAGATACAGTAGGGATACTATAGAGTTAAAGGTATGTTCATGGTTATGTTTTTAGATTGTATCTAAGTTTTTTTGTGGAGCATGATTGAGGCATGACCTTGTGAGGTTTGGCATATGCTCTCTTACAGGTATGGTATCGGTTGTAGTAAATGTTTCGAGGTAGATCTGTTGAAGAATATTGTTGGTGCATGTCTGAATGTTATTGGTATATATTGTGACACATTGTGAGAGGTGTTTTATAGTGACCTTGGTATATGGTTAATACATGATTGATGCCACATAACAGTGAGGTTTTGGCACATAGTTTAAAGTGAGGGCTTATCATATTTGGTTATGGACTATGTGATGTATTTCTAAAGAAATTTTGATGGTTATATTGGTATATATATTTGATATATGATTGAGGTACATGTTGGGTACATGTTGGGACATATAGTTGATGATGTTGGTATATCTTTATGATTCATGGTTGATGCGTAGTTGACACATGATTGGTACATTGATGAGAATACTTGTTGGTAGTATTGTTGGCACTTGGTTTATGTATGATGTGGCATAGTACATCTAGTTGATGTATGAGTAGTCTTGGTTGAGGCACATCTTAGTGTTGTTGTGCATATGGTTGAGTGTTTTTGGTAAGTATATGTGATATGGTTGATCAGATTATTGTTATAGATTGTTGGTACAGGTTGTTATAGGTTTCTAGTATAGGTTGACTTGATAGTTTTAATAATGATATTTTGAGTAGAGATAATGACAGTGAGACTGGGTGATTTTGTGGTATTCTGCGAGTTGTTGTGAGGATAAACATGGAAATTCACGATTTGCAGTTAAGAAGGGTGAGGATACCGACATGTTGAAGTATAGACATGTCATGGATATGTAGGAAATATTTGAAGAAGGTTGATACAATTTATGACAGAGTGTTGGTATAGGTTGGCACTGGCATAGTGACAATGGTAGTGATTGATTCAGTGATAGTTACAGGTTGTTCACATTTGTCATTTATATTTCAGGGTGGTTGGATGGGGAAAGGAAAGGGGGTTGTAGCCTACTTCTGGTTGGTTTCATAGAATCGGGGATTTGGATCTTCCTTCAGGTTGGAGCCTTATAACTAGGTGGTTTTAGCCACCTTCCGGTTAGAGCCGAAGAACATAGGGGGTTGTATCCTCTTTTTGGTTGTATCTAGAGAATTGGAATTTGTTTCTTCCTTGAATGTAATTCTTGACATATAAGAAAAGTATTCGATGGTTTTCTTTTGCATTGGGTTTCCACATAAATATTGGTGTACCATGTATTGTGTGGATGTGTTTATTATTGTTTATTATGCACTAATGGATGTTAATGGTTATGGTACAATAATATATTGATGATGAACTGATGAACATGGTTGAATAAGTTAAAGGAATATAAATTGTGGTTAAAAATTGGTATAATTGCTCATTACTGATTCACCCCCTGCTCTTAGTATTCCAACAAACAAAACACCCCCTCATTCCACTACGCGAATGTGATGCATTCGATGATGGAAGACCAGGTAGGATTTAATACCCCTAAAACCATTCCATCGAATTCCCTTTTTAACTGGTTAAACATTTCAACGGTTAGAAATACTCTTAACCGACCATCAAGACACTAGGACCATCAGGTTACTAGAACCAGTAGCCACAATGCCCCCAGGAACATTTAACTATTTATCCTAGTCCAGTTTAACCAGCCACTGGGAATGGGAGTGCTCTTCCTAACATCCATACATACTCGTGAACTCAGTTAGGTTGGAGTTATTTCAACTGACCATCGAACCACCGAGAAACTACAACAATGTTTCCTTTTGAGGGTTCAGGGTCTGATCCGATTACCTTTGTTTTTGGTCGTTGATATATTCAATGATTAATGATCACATTTCTCCCATGTCACAATGATTCCACAATTAGCTATGATCTAGATCACATGAAGTTCATAGGAACTCCATTACTAGTTCCAATCTCTCTCCTCGTCATACGAATTCAGATTTACAGATTCACACAAATATGACACAAAGGATAAAAACTAAATCAAGATATGACATAAAAAAAAAAAACATGATCACACACTGCTTTTATTAAATCGAGATTGACCTCCTCGTCCTGATTATATAATTTTGGGATCTTCTCTGGCCCTAGTTGCCTCTTGGCCTAATTTCACTCTATTTGGCCTCATTATTCTATGCCCACAATCTTACATATACAGGATAAATACAACCATGTGGATCAACACAAATACACAATATTATCCACATAATATATAACCATTTCCTAGGATCACTAATTATTTGCTTGGATTGGAAATTTCATGCCAATTAAATACCAAACACTATCTTTTTGGATTCATGTTTACATAACCACAAGGAAATCACATCTTCCTATAAAAAAATTCTCGTTATAGAGTCTTCGATTTCAATAATGGTTTGGGGGGGTTAATTCTCCTACATGAGACTCCCAGGCATGGATGATTTTAGGGGCTAAATTTCCCTCATGGGCTAATTTTCCAAGGTTTTTCCCAAAACAATATTCGCTATTCTAAAAATTATTCGCCCAAATTCTATAAGATAAAATTATTTTACCTTAAAAATTGCCAAAATTTTATACAAACTATATAAAATCCCTTTAAATTTGAATATTTTTACAAAAATATCACCAAACATTTATAGTTGGCATATGAAGAATTAGTAAGATTCGCCAAGGTTTCGACATTTTAAAATAAATTTCCATCCTTAAAATCATCTCTGGTCATAAGGTATAAATTATTCATGTACTCATGTCCATGTGTCTTCATTGCTATGCTTTCACCTTGTTCATCTTCAACACCCATCTAGAGTTATGATCTTCTTTCCATATGTTCCTCTAAAATCATTATCATCATATTGAGACTCTCCATAATGAGTTACAAATTTCCTCTACATTAATAGGTCTTTTTCACCCTGCTACAAAATATCTCACCAAGTTTCTCTCTTGAACTTAGTGTCATTTTGGTTCTCTCCTATGGAACCTTCAGAACATCCATTGTTCTAGTATTATGCACTTCTCCTTAGAGCTTCCACTACTCTCCTTCCACAACACACTTGAATCTTCTACTATGATAGCACTTGAGGGGGATGAAACACCTCATCCCTCCACTTCATAACTATAATACATTTGATAATGGAAGAATAGGTATGCTTTAACCCCCTTAACCCCTTCCTTCAAAATCCCTTCTTAATCGGTTAAAAATTTCAATGGTTAACATTATTGTTAACCAACCACCGGGACACCTGGACCACCAGGTCATCCGAACCACTGACCACCAGACCCACAAGAACCTTTAATTATGTGCCTTTAACTGTTTACTCCAGTTCAGTTTAAATGGTCACTGGGCACCAAGGTACTCTTCCTAACCTCCTCACATACTCGTGAACCTAGTCCGGTTGAAGGCATGTCAACTGACCACTGGTGCATCGGAGTATATATCCACCGGGACACTATAAAAATGTTTCATTTTGAGGGTTCACGGTCTGGTCCTATTATCTTTATTTTTTTCCATTGATATCTTTGATGATCAATGATCGTATTTCTACCACGTCACAATGATTCCATGATTCCTCTACACTCTAGATCACACAAATTTCATAGGAACATTGTTCATGGTTCTGATCTCTCTCCTCATCATACAAATTGAGGTTTATAGATTCACACAAAGATTACACATAGGATAATAGTGAAATCAAGATGTGTCATAAAAAAAAAGCAATATCACACGATAATTTTATTAAATCAAGCTCATCCTCCTTGGCATGATTACATAATTTTGGGCTCTTCTCTACTCGTGGCTGCCTCTTGGCCTAATTTCAATCTGTTTGGACTCACTATTCTATACCCACAGGATTACATATAAATGAGAAATACAACCACGTGGATCATCTCAGATCCACAATCTTCTCCCATAATCTATAACTAATTCTTAAGATCGCTAACTATTTTCTCGAGTTTTTTATTTCATGCTAATTAAATAACAAACACTATCTTTTTTTATTTGTGCTTACATAACCACAAGGAAACCATATCTTCCGATAAAAAAATTCACCTTCTGAGGCTTGGATTTCAATAATGATCTAAGGGGTTAATGCTCCTGCACCAATGCATATCCTGTAAGATGTTAACCATCTTGTTGGAAGAACAAGAAATTATAATCAGGAAACAATTGGTATTGGGCACTGATAGTACTGATGATCCTTATTTAATTAGCTTGGGATGAAAACCTGAACTAAGTAGATCCATATGCTAGATGAATTTTTTATGATGAATTCATTCTTTTGATATAAAAGCTAGTAATTATGCAAGGTAGTAAATTTGACTTTGTTGATGAATCATGGTAGTTATTTACCCTGCATTTGATATGTATTGAAAAGAATAGCATTTCTATGATGTTATGTTATATGTGGTTCCAATTATGATGTTGATGCGATTTTATATTCTTATATCCTTGATAAATATATGTGGACATTATATTTCTTATGATAATATCTCATGATGTGATGACATCATGTAATTCTATGAAAATATTTATGCTAAGATGTTTCATGATGACATGCAAGACCATGTGGTGATGGAAATGATGTTGTATTCTCATGATGGCATGCCATAATTAGCATGTGGATTCTTTTCTTGAGATGTTGATATTTTCACTAATGTAATTATTGCATGTTGTGAGGTGATGTGTTAAGTACCTCAATAAAAATGCAAATATAATTTCAGAAATAACCCTTATTCTCAACAAGAATAAACCAAACCATTCACGAAAATATTGAACACAAGAAATATTCAAAACCCTTGAGGTAGGGTAACAACATATATTATTCCTTATGGAAGGAATGCACTCCCTAGCAACACATGCTTTCTACAATAACAATATTCTTCATTATTCTCCAACACATTGCTTACACTTCTTTATATGTCACTCTTTATCTCTTAGGAACATTCTAGAAAAGGAACCATCTATAAAGCCTTATAACATTTATTATGTTCATACTAATATATCTAACTACCATAGTAGGCCTTATTTAATAATATAGTGGAACTAGTCCAATTTACATTGAATTGCTTCCAATAAGAAAACATAACCACATTCCCATTGGGTACCTCACTAGGTAACCTATATTACCTCCCTAGGTACACTACATTCCATCCCCCGTCAGATGTTTCATCCTCGAAACATGGGAATAAACCATACAATATGATTGCCTAAGTAATGTAGCCAACTGGTACCATGTACAACCATCCACCCATCCTAGTGGAAGAGGAATGTGATGTCAAAATGTTTCCTTTCCACCTTGATATTGATCCTTATCATTCCTATGGTGCCATGGGATTGTTTCTCTATCTTGATATTGTCCTACACTATTGGCAGTCCTCCCTATACCTCTTGATTTCTTTCCTTTTTGGGTCCATGCTCATAATAAGTTTGTTGATGCAGATTACACTATTTTGATGACTCTTGTTTCTCTATATGGTGTGGATGGTGATATAAAACAACTGTAGGAATCAATTCTTTTTTCTTCAACTTTGCAACATAGTGTGACTTTGAATCAATTATCCCCTTAGCTTATTTATTGTGTCCTTCATGTAGCTTTGTTTCATCTCCTTCTGTAGACTCTACCTATGATTCAACTTCAGACTCCACAATAATATCTTTGCTTACTCCTATGGGCCCTTCTGTCTTACTAAGTGACACATCCTACAATGTAGTTTTATTTTTCTTGTACCAAAGTTTCACAAACTTCTTTTGCACATTAATATTAATTGTACCAACTGATTCCATCCAAGGATATCCCAAAACAATATCCACGTCATCCATATCTATGGAATGAAAATCAAAATGCAACACATATTTGTCCATTGTAATCTTTAAAAATTTGAAAATTTTTACCCTCAATTTGTGTGCTTTGAAAAATCTTTGTCGGAACTTGCAATATATTAACCAACTGATCATTGATAAAATTTTGTTGGCAATTAGGATTAATAGAAACAATGACACTTTCTTTATTAATACAACCACGAACCTGTAATATAGAGTTGTCACATGAAAATAAACCCTTGGTGATTTCTTTACCCTTACCCTTGGTATGAGACCACTTCTTTAAAAGGAATTTTTCAAATGCCTCATTGGAAAGTACCCTCTTGGCCAAGTCCAATGATTTCCACCATACAATGACATCTTCTTTGAAAACATACGGTAAAAAATATTTCCAATGCCCTTCCCACATTGAATTTTATGACGTTATGCATTATTCAATATTAGGGCCATCATCTTTTCGAGTAAACAATATTCTTCTTTCCATAACCCAAAATGAAAAAAATTAACTTTGCAAATCACATCTTTTTTCTAGAAAAACCCTAAAAAATTGTCAAATTTAAAATGTTAATAACTTTACTTCTTGAACCTCATTTTGGTTGATTGTTTTTTTTTTAAATTCGGTAGTTTTCCGAGAGGAGTTAAAATTTCCAATTTTTTCTACAAATTATGAGCATAATTTTTTAGAATTGAGTCTGAAGTGTGCCACCCCCTTTTTCCCTAGAAAAAATCTGCAAAAAGAACCAAAACTCCATTCCCTTGTTTGGCCAAGGAAAGAAATATGATACAGAATGTTAAGTACCTCAATAAATATTCAAATATAACTTCAGAAATAACCCTTATTCTCAACAAAAATAAACCAAACGATTCACAAAAATATTGAACACAAGAAATAGTCAAAACCATTGAGGTAGGGTAACACCATATATTATTCCTTATGAAAGGAATGAACTCCTAAGAAACACTTGATTGGTACAATAAAAATATTCCTCACTATTCTCCAATACATTGCTTACACTTCTTTATATAGCACTCTCTATCTCTTAGGAACATTCTAGAGAAGAAACCATCTAGAAATCCTTCCCATATTTATTATGTTTAGATTAATATATGTAACTACCATAGTGGGCCTTATTTAATAAAATAGTGGAAATAGTCCACTTTACATTGAATGGCTTCCTTTAATAATACATAACCACATTCTCATTTGGTACCTCCCTAGGTACACTACATGGTGATTTTTCAGGTTATCCACCAATAGGTCGAGAGGGATGGTTTATTTGATTATCACATGAGATCCTATAACCACAAAGAAGAATATTAGAAATATCATCTTTATATGGGATGGGGGAAAATCAATATTCTACTTATGCCAGTAATTCGTATGCCTTGTATTGGAGTTCTGATCAGGAAGTCTCAAAGAATGGCTAGAGCATTCCTCGTCGGTGGTGTTGTGGGATTGGACTTTGATGCCTGATTTAGTACTTGGTTGTTGTGGAGAGAGTTTAGGTCCACCTTTTAGGATGCATGGTGTACATGAGTATTGATCCAAATGCCTGCTTGGGAAAATGAGGTCTTGAGCCTTGGGGCTATAGATAAACTGACAAGATTAAGCCTTGTTCCAAAAGTCAAGAAAGACAACTAGAGAGTACTCTCACTTCCATGGTGTTGTGATGTGGAATTTCGATGTCTATTGCAGTCACTTGGGTGGCTCTATACTAGTTCAACAGAGGGTTTTGTTGAAGATACCAAAGCTAATAGAGGGTGTTGTGGAGGTTATGGTGAGCTAATTAAAACTCTACAAGTAACATAATCAAAGTAACTTCAGGACAAAGTTCCTTGAAGGAGTGGAGTATTTCATGCCTCACATCATTATTAGTATTATTATTATATTAAATAATAATAATAAGGAAGTATAATCATTATCCAAAAAAAGGATCATCCTGATATTATTTTTAAATAATAACTATTATTATCCGAAGTGGATCATCCCCATATTATTATTATTAAATGAATAAATACATAAGTAAATAATAATAATAAAGAATAATAAATACTTAAAAATGAATAATCGAGGTAATGGAAAAATAAGTAATGACAATCTATGAAAAACCCTAAAAATATAATAAATAATTCAAATGAATTCTAGGGATGAAGTTCTCAGATTCTATATAAGGAGGGATGTAAAAAGAAAAGGGACGTATCTCTTTTATAGATATATCTTCGGTTAAAGTTATAGAGAGGGAAAGGTTATGGATTCACTGGCATGGTAATAGATTGATGGCTCGGAGGTGACCTACTACTAAGGATTAAAGTAGAAAGATCTACGGTTGGGTGAAGAGTCATCCCCCACTCGTTGTTGTTGTTTCTCAGATGATGATCAAGGTATTGATATGTTCGTGAAGTCACCATATTACATGTATGTTTTCCCACATAAGTTCCTCACCTCACTGGTTTATTGAAGAATCAATGGTTATTTAAGTTAATTGTTGGTAATTCAGTAGTAGATCTGAAAATTACATATGGATAATTTTAATTACTTGTATTGTTTTCAATAAGTGGGCCATTACATATCTGCATCGCGTTGTGGGGAAACAAAACTAATATTAATCTTAAACTAATATCATGAATACCTCGATATGTCTGAAGATGGGTTCCTAAGAACATATGCATGGATTTCAAAAGTAATTAAAGGTAAATAATTACAAAAAATGAGAATTTTTAATACTTCCTAAGATAATTTTATACAATTCGAGGATCCAAAAAGTGAAAATTGAAATGCCTATAAGAGCCACACACATTGAACATGATTTGATTTTGTGATAATTGGGCTTTAAACTAAAATCAAATACAAAAAATGAAAAGTATTCACAAGTATAGGATTAAAAATATAGAAAAACACATTTGAGGTCTCTAGTTGCAACCTGAACACACACACACAGACATTAAACATCACATCCTCATACCATTAATAGAGATAACAATTGGCTTTGGTCCTACCTTTATCGATGCTTTTGTTGCTACTCCTCCTATCTTTTGTTCTATTGGGTGGTGGTCAATTGTGTTCTATATACAACTTTTCTATGCTTATAGAAATGGATCTATCTCTAATTAATCATTTTCCTCTATTTCTTTTGACTTAAATCTTCTAAAATGCTTGACACCAAGAGGAATACTAGAACTCATACTTTCTTCTTCAAATCTAGGCATCAATACTTCTACAAAGTTCTTATAAAATATCAATAGTATTTCATCTTCATCATGTTAGTGACATAAATATAGACATATGTCGTTATTAACCCTAATTAAGATGAAATAAATTAAAAATACTATCATTAATCATAAAAACTATTCTCTTAAAGAAAGATTTATGAAAAATTGTTTTTAGAAAATCCTTAAAATTACATTTGCAAAAATAAAATAGAGCATCTAACAAAACAAAAGAGTATTAAGTATTATTATGCCTAAATTTACATGAAGAGATGTGATTCTATCCATTTATAAATATATAAATCATAATATCTAAATAAATAATACCCATCTATAAATATATAAACCATAATATCTAAAGAAATAATATTATTTATTATGGAAATAATATCGAGTGTTATTTTTCCTCGAAAGTTAGAAGGCATTTATGAAAAACGATGAAAATCACTCCATGAAATAAAATACCCCAAAGATAAACTAATACTCTTTACCATGAGCATGAGACTATGAATAGATATCAATGCCAAGAGTGCGAACAAATTTGAACAATACAAACTAGTTGAGATTTTGTGAGAAGGTGAGAGTTGGTGTAGATTTATGTATATAAACTAGTTGAGATTTTGTGACAAGATGAGAGTTGGTGTAGATTTATGGAGGGAACATAATGCATAGGTATGAACATATCATGATGGTAAGGTATAGTGTGGATTTATCATATGCCAAGTGTTAAATTGTACAACATTAACTTTGAGGAAACCATGATAACAACAATAAATTATAGGTGGTAGTCAATATATTGAAAATTTCTAAAGGCTAGTGGATTAGAAACCTCCACTACATTGTATATGTTTGGGTGACCTCATCTTCACAAGAAATAATGTACAAGTGTTCAATGGGGGTTGGTGATGCTACCAAGAACTCTGCCATCACCTAGAACCCTTTGGGATGCAATCCATTACATCTCTCATGTACTTACTATAGATTTTTATTCAAGCTAACAACTCTTCCATATTAGGATTCATTCGGATTATCTCCTTTCTTTCACTAGGCACTGATAACACCTCTACCATAGCTCCCAACCAATCATGTTGCATACGATTTTATTATTTGTCATTGTGATAAATGAAAAGGTGGGCCAAATGACTTATTGTAATTTACTAGTATCTAGATTAGATTCAATATGGTTCTATTGCACTTGTCGTCATTATAAAGTAAATTTCCCCCTTCTAATTCATCTGGGAATTGCTAGATTTTAGAGTGCATCATCCCTTCTGAAAATATCATGCTCTAGCATGCAATGCAAGGATAATAACCTTTTGATTACGTATGCCATCAAACAACCAATAAGTGTCGACTGTATGTTACTTTTGTCTTATACAGTGGCTATCAAACAATCGATAAGTGTCAGTTGTAATGTTACTTTTATCTTATATAGCAACTTATATCTTATATAATGGCTTAATCTCTATCTTAATAACACAATCCAATCCATTCATCATAAGTGATGATGTTTCTTCTTTATAATTAGTTTCATGATATTTTATTATTCTTTGTATACAACTTACTTTGATGACATGCTCATGTTATCATTTTTTACACTCTTATTATCGTTTGAAAATTTCCATTTAAACTCAATGCTTAGGTATGCCTTATAATCTTATGTCCTTCTTAGAATAGGTTCCTTGACGATGTTGAAAATTCTTTTATGATTGTTTATCAAAGTTATTTATTTAATTTATTCAACTATGTTTATCTACCACAATTACATACTAACATACACATTTAGTCAAAACTCAATGTATATATTAAATTAAGGAATTTATCGACACGGTTAGTCTAGCATCTGGAATGGATACTTGATCTAGTTGTTCTCTTCATGTCTGGCATGAAAAAACAATGCGTAAAGGGGCCCTAACAAAATGCTTTCCATACCATTGCCAAATTGATTATCTATATGGACATATTGACTACTATGACACTTTTTTCATTTCACGCCCTTAATCTTTAGCATTTTTCACATATATATATATAAAATCTTTTAAATCCCCTTCTAGATTCCCTTTAATCTTTGGCACTTTTAGCATACATTAAAAAAAAAAAAAAAAAATCCTTTAAATGCCTTTTTGGATGCACTTTTAGCTTGGAAGGCCACCATCATTTAGACAGAATTCTTAAAGGGTTAAGTTGATTACTTGTTCCTACTCTCATCGAAACATAATCACTCGTTTCCACTCTCATCGAAACATTAATATTATATCCAAACTTTCAACTTGTTGCCTTAATATTCTACAAAGTTATGTATGGTTGCAATCATTCTTAGTCCATCATGTCTTAAAAAAAACACATAATGATCATGTCTTAAAAAAAACACATGATGAAAAATTATAAAAAGTGATTTCATTGATCAAGGTTCAAAACAATGAAAAATTATAAAAAGTGATTTCATTAAGTTATTAAAAGTAAACGTATTATTATTCTACATAAATTATTCCTTTCCTTTTCCTTTTTAGTTAAGAGTCAAATTCTTAACAATACACCTAAATTTTAATTATTTAACTTCTACATTTTAATATATATATATATAGGTATATATATATATATATATATATATATATATATTATTTTAATCGATAATAAGCTGATATGTTTAAATATTAATTATTATATTGTAATTATTAAAAGGAAAATATATTTATGAATGGTTTATTATCATAATCTAATCACCAACAATTTTGTTAATAAAAAACTATTCATAAACATATTTATAAATATTATGTTATCATAATCATCCACTCATCATGATCTTTTTGGTGCCTTATTAGAATTCTCCTTCCTCTTATGTCAAGAATTATATTGTGGTCTGTTGAACCCTCACAACTCTTTGTTCCTCCCCCATAGGTATCATCTTCAACGAATCCGTTATTGTTTACTTCCTCTATGCAACAACTTCCAAACTTAACTTCCAAACTTATTGATCTCACCCAACTCAACTCCTCCTTCTACCCTACCATTTTCTGGAAACAAAAATCTTCCAGTCTTCTCTTCTATAGGCCCAAATTTCCCTCTCTAGATTGTAGGATTATCAACTTCCCCATCCTTGGGAATTCCAATCCATTCCAAACATGCTCTATCAAGTTGATTTCTCCCTTCCACCTTTAATCTATTCCATCTCTTGCCCCCCATTTGCCACAATCTTAGGAAGTTGTTATTTCAAGGATATGGTCCTTAGTCAACGTCCGATAGTAATATTGATGCAGGAGCATCGTACAAAGCCAAAGCATGTGCCTAGCCAAAGGAACGACTGAACACGCGGATGCAAAAAGAGCACGTTTTTATGAAAACGTTTTGAATTTTGAAAATTGAAGCATTAATGTAATAAGCTAGGGGAAGCATACTTTCATTTATGTCTTAAAGATATGAACAGATCTGGAGGAATTACTCTCATCTGTAGAATGTAATAGGCATTTAAGTCTGATTAATATAAAGTAGGTAGATATGAATATTAGATTAGACAGTTTAGAAGCGTAGGAGGGAAAATGGATATAGACACCCTCACCATTGTATCATTGTAACATTATCATCTTTGAGAGTTGTAGCAGAGAGCTGTAGAGAAAAACCCAAGTACAAGAGCACTTGAGTTAATATATGAAGCTTTGACTCAACTTTCATGGTGTTATGATGCTTACTGTTAAAATTAGTTGAATGGTATGTTTACAGTTATTTTGTTTCTCTGTTATGCATTTATCTCAATGTTGTATTATGTGTATGATTTCATGTTGAATGTATGAAGTCTGAGAGAGAAGAAGAATGAGTTTCAATTGTTTCTCTTCCTGAGAATTTCCTGCAAGGAGTGTAGTGAACGTCCACAAGGTGTGTGTTGACGAGGATCTGAGTTTTATCTCAAAAAGCTCAGGAGAGATATCGTTGTTCTCATACCTGCAAAAGTACAGGTGAAGCACAGAGCCATGCAAGGTGTGCGCAGGTTGGTGGAAGCCTTAGTAATTATCAACTAAGGTGAAGGTTGAAGGACTACTGTTGCAAAGAGTGCACAAGGTCAAAGACTCAAATAACCAGAAGTTATTTGAAAGTTTGTCGCAAGGAGTGTGAGCAAGAGCCTTTTGGAAGCCTTGAGTTTGCAAGTGAAAGCTCATGAGAGATAACACTTTTGAAGTGTTCAGAGGGGAGACGGAGATCGAAACCGCTGCACAGAAGTTAAGTTCAAGAGGGAGAATACTCAGTCGTTGGAAAGAAGTCATTGAGTAGTGAATCGAGCGGTCAAAATTCTCTGTGGAGAGCTCGCGAATTCGTGAGGACCGTAGGATCCAGTGGAGCCGTATGGACGGTGAGAAGCCTTCGTGAAGGAAGTGTGAAGTTGCAAGAGTCATTGGATTTGGCAGAGTTGCAAGGTGGTTAGAGGCCAGTGAAACCCATCACCTAGGATGTGAGGATCGATATGAGCCGTTGATCTCGTTTCAACTCATGTCGTTGGATCATTTTGTGAACTCGTGGTTCGTGAGGTTGGAGGCCAGACCAAATTCTTGGTTTACGTGAAGTTTCGAGTTGTGAGGGAGCATGGAAGGAGATCCAGACCATTGGATCTAAGCCGCGGGAGAACCGTTGGATTAGAACCTCCATGTGGTATCGTGTATCGCGAACTCGAGGGTTGAAAGAATTGGATTTCGACTGCAAAAGTCGCGAAGTGCCGAGCACCGAGGGCTTGAGCGAACATGTGGCACATCCGATAGGTGGGGCCGCATAGTTGACAGGTGGCGCAAACTTAGAGCCCAGAGAAAAGTGGAAGCGGGTGACAGGTGGTGGACCCACGTCGCCTGGGAAGGAGTCAACCATTGTTGACTTATAGCGTCTTGGGGATTCGTGAAGGAAGAGCATGAGGACTCAACACACCAACTCGTGAAGTTGTGAGTTGTAAAGCATGCTAGAGTTAGGTCCTGCCAAGTGGTCATTGGTAGAGGTGCTAGTGAGGAGGAGCCATACCCGTATCGTCATCTCGAGAATCGGAGGTTTGGAAAAGATGAGTCGAGGGTATTCGACTCACAAAATCGCGAGATTGTGAATTGCGAGTGGCGCTTGTGCTAAGGCCTGGGTTGTGTTCACATGGAGATGTAAGGCTCGCACCTAGTGTTAAGTTGCACAGGGTGGGTTTTCATAAAGGACCTATGGATACGTTGAAGGTTTCAGTAGAGAACCGAAGGAGTCGCTTCGACTCATGGAGAAATTAGAATGATCTTGTGCGGATCTTGGTAGGAGGGCAAGGGGGGTCTGTGTCAGAGTGGTATCAGAGCCTAGAACAATTTCTTTGTTTTCTGTAGCAGAGAGAAGGGATAAAATTTTATAGCCATGCCGCTGAGAAGAAGAGATAGGCCAATGCCTGATCCAGCAGTGGAAAGAGAAATGCGTGAATTACATGTTAGGATTGATGCTATGGAGACAACACAGAGGTGCACAGTTGACGTTGGAGATATCAATGAGGCTGAAAGTGAAAATTAAGCTGGAAACGAAGGAGAAGAAGTTGCAGTCAAAGATGATGCAGATGAACGCCTATTCAGGGTTGTTGCAAGGATAGGTGCTAGAGAAAAAATGGACATTTCAGTGTATGAAGGAAACTTGGATGTTGAAGAACTTATAGACTAGATTAGAGCTCTAGACAAATACTTTAGCTATGAGGATGTTGAGGAAGACAACAAAGTCAAACATGTCGTTACTAGACTTAAAGGGAATGCAACACTATGGTGGGATGAACTGCAGGCTAACAGAGGTTGCAAGGGAAAACAGAAAATCAAAAGCTGGGACAGAATGGTTGCAAAGATGAAAGCCAAATTTATACCTAGGGATTATGTTTACGGGCGAAATTGACCGTCCGTCAACTGGGAGAGTGGAACCGGTCCGGGGTTGTCTAAATAACCCAAGCCGATTGGAATGGACCACCCTGACGAGTTTAACGGCTCCGTTGGCTGCTCTAAGGTCTCCTATGAAAACCAAAGAGAGAATTGATCTAAGCTAAGTAATCTAAACAAGATAAAACTAAATGAAATTAATAAAACAAACTAACTAAAAGTAAAAGAAACTAACACACTAATCTAATTAAGACAACTATTCAATAAACTAAACTAAATATAACTACTCTAACTATTATATACAATATACTAATTATTATTATAATAACTCAAATCAACTATCTAATTACTAATTTAATTACAATTTATTCACAAATATACATAGCATACAACCTACAGATTTGAAGAAAACCTGTGAAACTGATGTACCTGCTGTCCCAAAACAGCGAAGGATAACTCTTTTTGATTTTCTAATTTATGAATAAGAAATTAAACTAACTGAAATTAAACGATCTAATATTTTTACTGAAATTAAACAATGTAATATAAATCTAATTAAGATTATATCTAAATTAAACTACCTAATGAAAACAGTAAACAACAGACTAATTGACCTGGAAACGCTCCAAGTTTGTCCTGTGTGTGATAACTTCTAAGCTGGTCGGAGGAGAAAACTCGCACCGGTTGGTCCGTAAGATTTTCGTAAACGATTGGCTGAGTTGCTTCTTGAAGTGTTTTACAGGACAAACAAGACATAAAAGAAAATCATAACAATCTTATGATTATAAATTCCTGCAATAAGGGAAACCTGTTATGCAAGGACTTATATATAACAATTCAATCTATGAAGAAGATAAACCT